>CM035154.1:149383598-149584679 GCA_020205615.1 Panax quinquefolius | reverse complement strand
TGTTATGTAAAGACCCAACTTTTAATAAATAAAGATGAATTTTCTATAAATATTATTTTTGAATATTATGGAATAATTTGATATAATGTTATAGTTGTGGGTAATATTTATAAATTTTGCAAAGTATGCAGTGGTTATATTATATTGATTGGTGGGAGAATATTAGGTTTAGCGAGGGAATATTAAATGCAATGGCTCAATCATTGGTGGACCCTAGCGAAATTATTGTCGGATTGAGAAAAAGACAAAAATATTTTATTGAAATAACGGCGGAAGTTTTCTGGTAGTTCTTTGTTGAACTACTTTCGGTAGTAAAAAATGCGATGTCGTGTGGTTGCGTAGTAGCACTTGCGGTATTGATTATTGATCTTTATGTGAGAAGTCACTCGGTTTGATTCCATTATTATTCGATTAATAATATGAATTATTATAGCGATAATGGCGTTTTGTTTTATTGAAACATCTTTTATATAAAATAGAATACTTTATTAAAGTTATTACATAAATAGAATATATTATATTTTATTATGCGTAGTATTGCGTAGTGTTTTTGCGTAGTGTTTTGCGTAGTATTGCGTAGTGTTTGCGTAGTAAAATGTTTTTATATAAATAGAATATATTATATTTTATTTAAAAGATTTTTCTTTAAATATGGATGGTCGATTAAAGTAAATCAATCTTGGCCAGTTCATGGATTAGTTCTTATGCATTCCATTTTCTATAAATAGAAGCTCGTTCCTTCATTATTTTCTTTACGAATTCATTGAAACTACAGAGAGAAATTATAGAGAAAAGCTATAGAGAAAGTTATAGAAAGAAGAAGAGTATTACTAACTCTTGTACTTCCATATTAGGTTCTTTTTACGGTGAGGGTGTTATTCTTTCTTCTTGAAGAGAACTTACATTATTCCATTCATTTATTATTACATTGGAATAACTTTTGTAAAAGTGGCATACCTATCATAACTTTGTATCTGTGGCGTACCTATACTTGGTGAAATCCTTATGTTATTCCATTGCTTATTTATTACATTGGAATAACTTTGTATCTGTGATTTACCCTATACTTGGTGACATTCTTATTATTACATTGGAACATCACATGCGTGTGTTTTACAGGACTGGTTAAAATCTTTATTATTATTACTGGGAACATCACATGCATGTGTTTTACAGGACTGGTTAAAATCTTTATCGATACATTGGAATATCTATACATGTGTTTTTTACGGGATGCAGTTCCATCTTTATTATTACATTGGAACATCACAGCCGGTTGTGAATTTCACGACTGGTTCCGATTATTATTATTACATTGGAATAACTTTACATCTCGATCTGCGTGCGTGGTGATTTCTTTTGTTATTCCATTCTTTATTATACCCGGTTGGTTAAAACTTTGACTTATACTCCATGAAATTAGTAGAATATCCTTGATATTTGCGTTTCATCGATATCTTTTCACGGAAATATTCTTGATCATTCTTGAATTTTACTCTACTGGCGATGTCGTGTTGACAATTTGGGCGTTAATAATTCTGGATAAAATAATTCTTGAACTTGTTTTATTGAATTCTTATATCATTGTCATCATCCTCGTATTTATATTTTTTTTTTTTTAAGTAAATACATGGCACATTAGAGCATGGATGGACTTGGTATGATTATGACCGGGATTATTGAGGCGTAATCATGGCCAGTAATGTTACAAATGATGTGATTAAAAATCCTCGATGGTAGTAGTGCATTGATGGAATGATTGTTGGCATGATCATGACCATTAATGAATACCTGACTATTCTTGGCGTAGTGCGGGAATAATTGTGATCGTGATACTTAAGAATATCCTTGGCCGTAGTGCGGGGGTGATTCGATGATGTGGATTATTTATTAAAAGTGAGTCTCGGCTATACTTGATGATGAAAAACCTTTTAAAATCATAAAAGATAGTAGATTTTATTTTCTACTTGACTCTTTTAATGGATTGCATATTCCATTGCGATTAAAGCTGGTTTATCATTGTATTTTATCGGTTTAACATTGTTGAAGACTATTGATAATTTATTACGCATTATCTTAGTCATAATATTTCTTCTTGGGCTAGTTGAGCTCACCCTTTCTTTCCTTTATTCTCTTGAGAAATGAGAATATAGGCTTGGGACGAGTCGGAAGCAGTGATGGTCACGAAGATAGCATTAGTAGTCCTCATTTATTACATGAAATAGTGTGATAATAATTATAATGAGGACTTTTGTTTGAGTTTGTATAATATCTAGTAGGCGATATTTGTATTTAAACTCACGATTTTATGTCGTATTATACCACACGACTATGTTAATAAGTTGTATTTAAATTTACATACCATGTAAGTGGCGACCCAGATGGGTGATGTATACTAATTTTGGGGGCGTCACGGGTTAATATCGAGCTAAGGATATGATCCACAGCTAAGATGTGAGAAAAGTACTAGGAGGGAGGCAGGGAATACCTTATTAGTATGACCTACCTAAATTTATGTCTTTATTTTATTGGTGGGTCGAATATAAAGATAATTGTTTCATGTCGATTATTTTTTTGTTTTGTGGCGATGTCTGAAAATGACATCGAGAATGTTGAGAATAGCAATGGAGCCGAGAGCGATCGTTGATTCACCACATGTCGATAATCGGGGATAATGTGCATCGGGGAAGGCGACAATCCTCATGCAAACAACAACAACGACCAAATGATGAATGATCGAATGTTGGAGGCTTTATCTGATTTATCTGGCGGTGAGAGAGGCGACTCACATCCAAAAGCGTGGGTGGAAATCGGAAAACTCTCGGGCGGTCACATTAAACAATTCAAGGCTGGGACCACCGGGAGTTTAAGGAGAAGCAAAACCACTTGGCGGAAGCATGGATAAAAGCAGTTACGAGATATTTGATGTCTTGGGATGCTCAGGAAGCGAAGGTTCCCTTCTTGCAGCCTTTATGTTGCGTGGAGAGCGATTCTTGGTGGGAATCGGTAAAAGCGTACTCGACTTCTTTGTCTTGAAGATATCTTGGGAGAAGTTCGGGGAGGCATTCAGCGACAAATACTTTCACGAAAGTATTACGCCCCATGAAGGAGGTGGAGTTTATCAAGTTGGAACAAAACAATATGGCCAGGTGTCATGATCTGAGGCAAAATTTGCGGAGTTATCACGGTTTAAATCCCACTTGGTGGATAATGAAGAGAAATGGCGAATGTTTTAAGAGGTTTGAAGTGGGAATCGTCGACATCTTATTTCTCATAAAGCTATGTTTGTATTGAGATGTTGTAAATAGGGCTCGATTAGTGGGCGCGATACTTGAGTCAGCCTTGACTAAAAGAAGCGGTAAGCAAAGTTATAATACCGGTGAGTAGTCGTGAGCGGTGACAACAAGCGTGGAGGAATCAACGGGCGGATATGGTAACCACTTGGTGGTAATCGGGGCCAAAACAATAAAAATGGACATTTCAAAAGCGGAGATTGATGATGATGGAAAGGCGTCGGCACCGACTTTAGTTGTTAAGGAAGGAAAAGACCACTATCGTATGCTTGAATCGGAGAAGAGGACACATCGATTCGAGCGTGCCATGCAGTCAAGCGTGTTATAATTGTGGAAGAGAAGGTCAACTTAGCTCGATTTTGTCGTTTCTGAAACAAATTCAACTAGGATGGAGGCACCAGTAGTCGTCCCGAAAAATCAAAACCGGTAGTCTGAGGAGGCGTTTGTTGTGACCTCCCGGAGAAGCGAGAACGAATGAGGTCATCACGGGTAAAACTTATCATAAACTCTAATGAAGTCTACACTTTATTTGATCTGGGGTTCTACCCATTCTTTTATTTCTCTACTTGCGCTCATCGATTAAATTTGACTCAGGAGAAATTAGACTTTGACTTATCTGTGGAAACTCAGTTGGGAAAACCTTCATTACATCCACTTTTTTATAAGTCTTGTTTGGTTCAAATCGGTACCCTCACATTACACATCGATCTTATTTCATTAAAAATACTTGCATTTGGCGTGATTCTAAGGATTGATTGGTTAACTACTTATCATACAAAAATTGATTGTTTTAAATAAGGTTGTTAGCTTTCATATTCTAATCAACCTATTATCTTGAATTCAAACGACCAAACCATTAAAATCAATCACGGTCGTCTCGAAGCCATAAAATTTATTAGTTTATTGAAAAATGGATGTCGAGCTTTCTTAGCTCGTATCCTGATTTAAACAAAAATATCGTCGGTTTTGAAGATATTTCTATTGTTAATAAATTTCTGGCGTATTCCCAGAAGAACTACTGGCCTACCCAGGGCGTGAAATTGAATTTTGTATCGACCTTGAACACGGTCTGAAAACCTATTTCCAAAGCCCATGTCGAATAGCTCTATTGAACTTGAGGAGTTAAAGACCCAGCTGCGAGAATTGTTAGACATTGGCTTTATTAAGTCCTAGTACTTCTCTCTTTGGGGTGCTCTGTTACATTAAGTGAAGAAGAAAGATGGAAGTATCGACTTTGTATTGATTATCGGGAGTTGAATCATGTCACCATCAAAAATAGGTATCCATTTGCCCGCGTTGATGACTGTTTGACCCGATTCTGAGGAGCAAATTCTTTTCAAAGATTGATCTTAGTTAGGATATCACCGATTGAAGATTAGAACCGGCGACATTCGAAAGGCGGCTTCGAGAACTTCGATGCGGGCATTATGAATTCTAGTCGTATCCTTTGGATTGACTAATGCTCCTAACGCCTTCATGGATATGATGAGCAAGTATTGAGGAATATTTAGATCACTTTGTGGTGCGTCTTTATTGATGACATCCTTATTTATTCCAAAAGTCGTGAAGATCATGAAAGCAACACTTGAGGTGACACTCCAAAAGCTTCGTGAATATAAGCTTTATGCGAGTTGAAGAAATCACGAGTTACGGCGAAGAAGTAGCATTCCTTGAGCGCGTGGTATCAAGTCGTGGAATATCTGTTGACCCGGCAAAGATAGAAGCTATTGGCTTGGGAACAACCTAAATCGATGGCCAAAAATCGTAGCTTTCTCGGTTTATTTGGTTATTATCGGAGATTAGTGGAAGGATTTTCTCGAATCGCTACTCCGATTAACTCGGTGACTCGAAAAGATCTGAAAGTTCGGTTGGAAGCGAAGAATGTGAGAAGAGTTTTCAAGAACTTCGAAGAGACTTATTTATTTTTGTTACGTGATACCATCGGCTCGGAGGATTTGTCATCTCGGTGATGCTTGAGAGCAAAGGTTGGGATGTGTTCTTATCTGACATGGAAAAGTTATAGCTTATGCCTCACGACTTTTCAAAGAATATGAGAGGAATTATCCTACTCATGATGATGGAGTTAGCGGTTTGTTATCTTTACTTGGCTTAAAATTTGGAGGCATTACTTGTATGGGGAGAAAGTGGAGATCTTCTGGATCGTAAAAGCCTCGAATATTTCTTCACTCAAAAGGAACTCGACATGCGACAACGGCGTTGGCTTGAAGCTGATGAAAGATTATGATCGTACCATCGATACCATCACGGAAAAGCGAGCGTGGTAGGCGATGCATTGAGTAGAAGATCGTATCAAAAATCTGAGTGCGTTATTATCGACCTGAGGCCCATTTTGTGTGACTTGCAAAGAGATGGAGATAGAGTTAAAGACTCGAGGGGCGCGTGTGATGATAAGCGAATATCTGAGTAGAACCAGACTTTAATCGATAAAGTTAAAATTGCTCGAGCTACTGACACAGGCGATGCGTATGAGAAAAGAAAGTCTGAGAGGGTCTTATCTTGGGAAGCAGAATCGATGAAGAAGGAATACTTGAGTCGACTCCGGACTTTGTGTTCTAACGACCACGATTTAAAGTATAATATCATGATGGGCGCCTGACACACCATTTGCAATCCATCACAGGAGTACCAAAATGTATCATGATATTAAATCATACATTTTGGTGGAAGCGATATGAAGAGAGAGATAAGCGTTTGTTTATCTCGAGGTGTCTAACTTGTCAGCGAGTTAAAGCGGAACATCAAGTACCAAAAGGTCCATTCTGACCACTTGAAATTCGGAATGGAAGTGGGAGCACATTACCATGGATTTAGTTCTGGGGTCTTCTAAGGTTTCTCAAGGCGTTGATGCGATTTGGGTCATTGTTGATAGATTGACCAAATCTGCTCATTTCTTCTGCGTCTGAGAAACTTATACACTTGAGCGTCTTGCTTATATACATGTACATAAGCGAGATTGTAAAGGCGCATGGTATCTTAGGTATCCATAGTTTACGATCGAGACCAAGATTCACTTCACGATTTTGGGTTAGTTTGCAAAAAGCTATGAGCGCGGACTTACGATTTAGCTTCGGCGTATCATCCTCCTCGAGCGGACGAGACGATCGGAGAGGACTATTCAAACTCTTGAAGATCTATTAAGACTACGTGTTCTTGATTTCAGGGGAGTTGGGACAAGTTCTTACCATTGGTGGAGTTTTCCTACAACAGCGATTATCAAGCAAGTATTGGCATGGCTCCATTCGAGCGTTATGCGGAAGAAAGTGTAGTTCTCGGTATCTTTGGGATGAGGTGGGTGAAACAGCGTTGTTGGGGCCGGGAGTTGATGCGTATGACTACGGAAAAGATTGAAGCGATCAAACAGCGTATAAAAACCTCACAAAATCGACAAAAGAGTTATCTTGATCTTCGTGAAAGGGCGTGGAATTTGATATAGGAGATCGTGTGTTGTTAAAAGTTGCTCCGTGGAAAGGAGTTACAAGATTTGGAAGAGAGAAAAACTTAATCCTCGATTCATCGGTCCATTTTAATCCTCGATCGGTAGGAGCGTAGGCTATAGACTCGCTTTCTGCTGAATATGTCTACGTGTTCATAACGTTTTTCACATATCCATATTACGTAAATATGTGAAAGACCGAACCATATTATTGAGTTAGAAGCCGGGCGAAATAGCGGAAGATTTGGCGTATGAAGAGGTTCTGTTCAAATTTTGGATAAGAAGGAACATATTCTACGCTCGAGTTATACCTCAAAATCAGTTTTGTGGAGAAACCACGATGTTGAGAAATGACTTGGGAGTTAGAATCACGAAATGAAATCAAGGTATCCTTACCTCTTGACATACCGGTCGTACCCTAATTTCGAAGCGAAATTTCATAAGAAGGGAGGTTGTAAGACCCGACTTTTAATAAATAAAGATGAATTTTCTATAAATATTATTTTTGAATATTATGGAATAATTTGATATAATGTTATAGTTGTGGGTAATATTTATAAATTTTGCAAAGTATGCAGTGGTTATATTATATTCGATTGGTTGGAGAATATTAGGTTTAGCGAGGGAATATTAAATCTGTGGCTCGATCATTGGTGGACCCTGTGACGAAATTATTGTCGGATTGAGAAAAAGACAAAAATATTTTATTGAAATAACGGCGGAAGTTTTCTGGTAGTTCTTGTTGAACTACTCGGTAGTAAAATGCGATGTCGTGTGGTTGCGTAGTAGCGCACTGCGGTATTGATTATTGATCTTATGTGAGAAGTCACTCGGTTTGATTCCATTATTATCGATTAATAATATGAATTATTATAGCGATAATGACGTTTTATTTTATTGAAACATCTTTTTTATATAAAATAGAATACTTTATTAAAGTTATTACATAAATAGAATATATTATATTTTATTATGCGTAGTATTGCATAGTGTTTTTGCATAGTGTTTTGCATAGTATTGCATAGTGTTTGCATAGTAAAATGTTTTTATATAAATAGAATATATTATATTTTATTTAAAAGATTTTTCTTTAAATATGGACCGTCAGTTAAAATAAATCAATCTTGGGCAGTTCATGGATTAATTCTTATGCATTCCATTTTCTATAAATAGAAGCTCGTTCCTTCATTATTTTCTTACGAATTCATTGAAACTACTAGAGAGAAAATTATAGAGAAAAGCTATAGAGAAAGTTATAGAAAGAAGAAGAGTATTACTTTACTTCTTCCTTCTTCCATATTAGGTTCTTTTACGGTAAGGGTGTTATTCTTTCTTCTTGAAGAGAACTTACATTATTCCATTCATTTATTATTACATTTGGAATAACTTTTGTAAAAAGTGGCGTACCTATCATAACTTTTTATCTGGCGGCGTACCTATACTTGGTGAAATCCTTATGTTATTCCATTGCTTATTTATTACATTGGAATAACTTTTGTATCTGTGATTTACCTATACTTGGTGACATTCTTCTATTATTACATTTGGAACATCACATGCATGTGTTTTACAGGACTGGTTAAAATCTTTTATTATTACATTGGAACATCACATGCATGTGTTTTACAGGACTGGTTAAAATCTTTATCATTACATTGGAATATCTATCGTGTGTTTTACAGGATGCAGTTCCATCTTTATTATTACATTTGGAACATCACATGGGTGTGAATTTCACGACTTTGGTTAAGTTATTATTATTACATTGGAATAACTTTTATACATCTCACAATCTGCGCATGCGTGGTGATTTCTTTTGTTATTCCATTCTTTATTATACCCGTTGGTTAAAACTTTGACTTATACTCCATGAAATTAGTAGAATATCCTTGATATTTGCGTTTCATCGATATCTTTTCACGGAAATATTCTTGATCATTCTTGAATTTTACTCTACTGAAAGCGATATCGTGTTGACAATTTGGGCGTTAATAATTCTGGATAAAATAATTCTTGAACTTGTTTTATTGAATTCTTATATCATTGTCATCATCCTCGTATTTATATTTTTTTTTTTTAAAGTCAAATACATGGCTTTTGTAGAGCATGGATGGACTTGGTATGATTATGACCGAGGATTATTGGGTATAATCATGGTAGTAATATTACAAATGATGTGATTAAAAATCCTCGATGGTAGTAGTGCATTGATGGGCGATTGTTGGCATGATCATGACCATTAATGAATACCTGACTATTCTTGGCGTAGTGCGGGAATAATTGTGATCGTGATACTTAAGAATATCCTTGGCCGTAGTAGTGCGGGGTGATTCGATGATGTGGATTATTTATTAAAATGAGAGTCTCGGCTATAACGATGATGAAAACCTTTTAAAATCATAAAAGATAGTAGATTTTATTTTCTACTTGACTCTTTTAATGGATTGCATATTCATTGCTGATTAAAGCTGGTTATACATTGTATTTTATCGGTTTAACATTGTTGAAGACTATTGATAATTTATTACGCATTATCTTAGTCATAATATTTCTTCTTTGGGCTAGTTGAGCTCACCCTTTCTTTCCTTTATTCTCTTGAGGAAATGAGAATATAAATTTGGGACGAGTCGGGAAGCAGTGATGGTCACGAAGATAGCATTAGTAGTCCTCATTTATTACGTGAAATAGTGTGATAATAATTATAATGAGGACTTTTGTTTGAGTTTGTATAATATCTAGTAGAGCGATATTTGTATTTAAACTCACGATTTATGTCATATTATACCACGACAGACTATATTAATAAGTTGTATTTAAATTTACATACCATGTAAGTGGCGACCAGATGGGTGATGTATACCTAATTTTGGATTTGTGTTATATAGGTAATGTTGTATAAAGTTATAACTAAGTTAGACGTTTGTGTGTACGGTTGAACTTAACGATATGGGTTTTAAATATGTCGAACACATAGCGAGTCAAGTGTGTGATAGATGTATATGAATGTTGATGTCATGTATGGGTGACTAAGGTATACTATAAATACCTAGCTAATCTAAGAGTATGAAAAGTGAAGTGTAGGCTTTACGAACCTAGTTGGAAAATAATGTAACATTGTTATTACATTGAAAATACATGAAATATGTTTCTAATGGATATGAATCCATGATTATATAACTGTGTAGGAATACACGAAGTGCAGATAAGCGTTAAGCAGTTAAGTCGTAGTTCATAAACTACGAATCAGGCAAGTCTTTTAGTTCTTATTTGTTATATGAATTTGATAACTGTTAGTTGAGCTATATTATGCTAAGAAAATGTTGATGTATATATATGAAATGCATATGAGATATGTATGAAATGTGAAAGTTGATCCTTGATGATATGCTTATGTTGGTAAATCTCTATGCCTGTTATGTGTGAAGTAACATGCGTAGTAAATATTAATTGATTATGAATGCATAAACTGAATATGCTATTATATGCTATGTACTGCATGAAAACTATTAGAATTGCTGGGCTGTCGAGCTCACCCTTGCAAATAACCACTTTTGCAGGTTAAGGATTCACGGTAAAGATTTCGTGCTACTTGATTGATAGAGTTCAATAGTAATTGAAGGAGATTGGTTTATGTGTTTAAATATATATACTCTTGAACCACGTTTATGTTCTAGGAGTCGCACAAGATAGTAATTTACGAGGTGTAATACAAGTTGCGTTGTAAAGTTGTATTATGTGATACATAGAAAAATTCAAAATGAGATGTAAATCTTTATACTGATTCGAATGAATAGAAGAATCATAACATAATTTGATTCAGGGATTTGTAATTGATTCAAGTTAAGAAATCAATAAAAGATTATTTTTCAAAGGAGATTGAAAAAGTTTAAATTATTCCGCATATTTTCATAACATCGATGCGATGTAAAACAGGAATAGTAAATGACCAATATTTGAAACTTATAAAAGTTTGGGGTCATTGTGCAGATTTTGGTAATGGAAAGAATTTATACTCTAAATTCTAATAAATAAAGTTATATTCATTAAGTTATGAATACAAAATATAAATAGTTTGACGATAGTAGTATCATGGCGGACCGGATCCGAGGTTCGAAGGGACCCGGATTCGGGGGCGTCACATAGTCCCTCGAAGATAATAATTGTTCTAACGGATTATTCAGTCGATCATAATTCAGTCGAAACTATATTAATTTCGACGGATGTTCGTCGGAAATAGATGTAGCCCATTGGCGCCAAAGTTTGCTCCAGCGCCAACCTTATATTCGAAAGAATAGTGTTTATGTTCGACGGAATATCCATAGAAGATACGTTAATTACGACGGATTTAAGCTCGATGAAAATTCTGTCGAAAATACTCTTTAAACCTAATTAATCAGACCGTCTTCCCCAACCGCCTCTCATTCTCTCACTTTACTCTTTCTCTCTCATTTCTCTCTCACTTTACTATCTCTCTCTCATTTCTCTCTCACTTTACTCTCTCTCACTCTCACTTCTCTCTCATTGCTCTCATCTCCACCACCACCATCGTCGCGCCGCCACCAGACGCTGCCACCGCCACCAGCAGCCACCACCACCACCACTACTCTCACTTTACTCTCTCTCACTTCTTTCATCTCCACAACCACAATCACTGCCACCACCACCAGTTGCCGCCACCACTTCTCCTTTAGTTTGCACATTAATTCAATTTCAAGGTAAGTTTTCTGCAGAGCAATAGATTTTTAGGGTTAATTTGTTGCAAATTGTTAAATAAAAAATATTTTTGAATGTCTGAAATTTATAATATTTCTGAAATTTGTATGATATTTCTGAAATTTGTATGATATTTCTGAAATTTGTGGCTTAATTTGTTTTATGTTTAGTTTGAGTTTGAATATGAGATTAACCCAATTTGGATAATACGTTGTTGCTGTGAATTTGTGGGTTGAAATTTTGGGTCCTGTTGTTGAAATTGGGAGGCTGAAATCTGAAATTTGGGTCCTATTCTTCTTCTTTATATTGCTGAAATTGGAATTTGGATTTTAGAATGTGGACTGCATATTATTTTACTACATATTATTTGGAATTTGGAAATTATAGAATATTGATTTTATGAATGTCTTGCTTTTTTCTATGCAATGTATTGCAGTTTATATATATATATATATATATATATATATATATATATATATATATATATATATATATATTGAATCTTAAATTTGGGTTCCTTATTATAGTGTTGTTGGAATGTGATATTTGATATTTACGATTTAAATTTACGTCGAATTCTCGCAATTAAAAAATTTGTGGGCCCTACAAGTATATTTATTTATTATTTAATTAGTTTCTAATATTAAAATAAACTAAGTAACATTTACTTAGTTTTTTACTACTAAAATAAAATGAAATTCAAATAAATTAAAATAAAGAAAATTAAATTAAATGAAATTAAAATAAATTTAAAAAATTAATTAATTTAAATTAGACTCAATTAAAATAAATTTTAAAAAATTTATTAAATTAAATTAAATTAAACTAAAATAAAATAAAATAAAATAAAATAAAGTAACTAAAAATAAAATATATATTAAATATTAAATAATAAATAAAATAAAATAAATAATAAATATAATAATTTAAATTAAATTAAATTAAATAAAACAAAAAAATTGATTTAATTTAATAAATAAATTAAATTTAATAAAAAATATTTTAAAAAATAAAAAAATAAAATAAAATTAATTTAATTAAATTAAAATAATTCAAATTAAATTTAAAATAAAATAAATAAAATAATATTAAATAATAAAATATAAATATAATAAAATATAATATAATAAATAATAAATATAATAAATTAAATTAAATTAAATTGAATAAAAAACAAATTTGATTTAATTTAATAAAAAATATTTTAAAAAATTGAATTAAATTAATTTAATTTAATATAATTTATTTTAATTTAATTAAAATAATTCAAATTAAATTTAAAATAAAATAACTAATAAATAAAATAAATATTAAATATTAAATAATAAATAAATAAAAATAAATAAATAATAAATATAATAAATTGAATAAAACAAAACTGATTTTATTTAATTTAATAAAAAATTAAATTTAATAAAAAAAATATTAAATAAAATAAAAAAATTAAATTAACAATTCCATTTATTCCAAATAACAAAGATTACAGTAGTCTCCATATATTCCAAATAACAATTCTCATAAACTAAGCAGCACAAACTAAGTTTTTCATTGGCAAAATAAACTAAGTAGCATTTGTTAAGTTTGCCGCAATATTCAAAAAACTCAATAAGTACTATAATATGAAACTTAGAAAATCATTTGACAAGTATGAGTGACAAAGAGTATAGTAGTCTCAATATATTCCAAATAACAGATCTAATAAACTAAGTAGCACTTACTTAATTTTTCATTAGCAAAATAAACTAAGTAACATTTTCTTAGTTTGAAACAATTTTTAATAAACTCAATAATACTCTCCCTTTAATCTTCAATACACTCAATAATGTACTATACTTTGAAACTTAGAAACCCGTTTGACATTCACTCAGTAGGAGTGAATGTCGAATGACTTCTCTAGTTGGAATTTATTCTTTGGATGTTATGTCTCTTACTTAGGCCGGTGCCAATATGAAACAGTACGTTTTTGTTGTTTTGAGGATTTTTTTGACTGTTATCTTTATATGTTCTTTGAGTGCATAATTAGATTAAGTTATCTTAGTCTATTTCGTGTGCTTGGAGACCATGGGAAGGTCCTGCTGAAATTTTCTTGAAACTCATGAAATGTACTCAACGTGTTGACACTAGTGACAAAATACATCCAATAACGGGATAAAAGCCTTACACTTGTTTGAATATCCAAATTAAATGAATGCGTCTTCTGTGTAGTTAAAAATGTCAGCCGACCGGAGTTGGATGTACCGTAGTATACCTAGTGATGGGAGGGGATTAGTCTCAGCTTATCATGATGGGGTGTCAGATTTCTTGAACAAAGCAATAGAACATGTTGATGATCCAAACGGGAAGATGCGATGCCTGTGTGTCAAATGTAAAAACCTAATTCGGAAGAAAGTCGATGAGATTAAATTTGACTTTTTTTCTCGTGGATTTGTGGATGGGTACTTCGTATGAACTCATCACGGGGAATCAGAAGTTATCGACAGTATTGTGGAACAAACAATTCTGCGGGATTCATACGCCAAAAATTATGATCCGGTGGATATGTTAGTCGATGCTTATGGCCCTACTAATATTGTCTGGGCTGAAAATGAGCCTTCTTCAAGCAATGCTAAGCAAGTGCCAAATGATACGGACACCATGCTTTCTGTGGTGACGATGCTCTTACACTTCAAGAATGAGCACGACTGTAGTGAGAGAGGTTTCAATAATTTGCTTGCTATAGTTGGAAAATTCTTACCCAAGGATCATACTCTTCCTGCGAATTATTACGAAGTGTAGAAGATGGTCAAGGGATTAAATATGGGGTATCAGAAAATTGATGCTTGTGAGTAGGATTGCATGTTATACTATGGGGAGGACATAGATAAAGGATAGTGTGATATATGCAGTTTACTGCGCTACAAGGTGACAAAACGTGGGGGGAAGGAAAAACATGTTCCCAGGAAAATGTTACGGTACTTTCCACTTGCACCAAGACTTCAGCGGCTTTTCATGTCGTCTCATACGACTCAACATATGACTTGACATCGAACAAGGGATGTCGTGCCTGGTTAGCTGACTCACCCAGCGGATGGAGATGAATGGAAGAGATTTGATGTAAATTATCCTGAGTTTGCGGAAGAAGTTAGGAATGTTAGGCTTGGCATGGCTACTGATGGCTAATAATTTTAGCCAGTCGTACTCAGTTTGGCTAGTAATTATGGTCGCTTATAATCTTCCACCGTCAATGTGCATGAGGGATCAATATTTTTTCTTGACTTTACTCATTCCGGGGGATAAAAGTCTTATAAAAGACATTAACGTGTACCTTCGACCGTTAGTGGATGAACTAAAGATGTTGTTGGAGACAGGGGTCCAGATGTATGATAAATCAATATGCGAGAATTTTATGATGAAGGCAGCCCTGTTATGGACTATCACTGACTTTTCAGCTCCTGGGATGGTTAGTGGTTAGTCAACTCACGAGAAGTTGTCCTGTCCAGTGTGTATGGGGGATGTGCAAGGAAATCAGTTGCAACATGGGCAAAAATGTAGTTTCTTTGGAACTGCTCATAGATTCTTGCCTCTTGATCACAATTACAAAAAGATGTCTGCACAATTCAACAGAAAGACAGAGAAGAAGGGGGTTGTTGGTCGACTGTCGGGAAGTGAGGTCTTAGGCTGGTTGAACTAACTTGATTTTCCTTTGTCGGGGAAGGAGAAAAGTAAATTGAGAGCAGCCGGGTATGGGAAGACTCATAATTGGACACACTCGTCCATATGGTTTGAGTTATTGTATTGGGGCACACTTTTAGTTCATCATTGTATAGATGTCATGCATACTGAAAAGAATGGTTTCGAGAACTTGTTTTACACCGTGTTAGATGCGAGTGGAAAAACCAAAGACAATGATAATGTTCGAAAAGATTTGGAGGCATTGAACATTCGGCCAGAATTGTGGCTTCGCCCTAACAATACGAAGCCTAAAGCTCCATTTTGTCTGACTAAGTAACAAGTTGAAGACGTGTGTAAGTGGGTTAGTGATTTGAAGCTCCCAGATGGATATGCGTCGAACATAACACGTTGTTGTAAGGTCGAGCAATTGAATTTTTTTGGATTCAAGAGTCATGATTGTCATGTATTCATGCAGAAGTTGATCCTAATTGCATTTTGTGATATGTTACCCAAAAAATTTATGGATGTATTGACCGAACTTTTAAATGTTGTAAGGTCGTAGTGTTAAATGTTGAAGATGTGATGAATATTGATGTCATTGATGTACCTGACAATGAGGATGTTGAGGAAATCGTCGTCGTGAATGATTATGTAGTCTTTGAGGATGATAACGATGACGAAACTGATCTTGAAACTGAGGATGAGAAAGATACCAAATCCGAGAATGAGCTACACATTGAATCTGATGTGTTTGATGATGTATGTAATTGCAAATGAGCATTCATATTAGTAAATACCACATTTTAAACCTTACATATTCATATTCTATCAATTTGGTTATTGTAGTAGCATATCCATGCCTAGACATAGCGGTGGAGGTCGCCGAGGTGGTGGGTTATCCAGTTTGGGAGACGCTACCCACGATGGAGGCTCTTCTTCAGGAGCTAGTAAGTTGTCTGAACTAGGATTTAAATATATCTCAAGCTGAGATAGTTTATGTTTATTGACTCAATTATTTTAATTATTACAGATGCACCTCGTCGATGACACCGAGGGACGAACTTCGATATCTTTGGTCGTCCGCCAACATCTCCACTTACAGTACCGGTGGATCGATGTCACTTCTGGACAGTAAGTGTTAATCAATTGTCATAAGCTAAAATTTAATATTTTGTTTAGTTATTGTAAAACATAATTAACGTATCACACATATTGTAATATTTTCAATGTAGTATACTGGACCCGATCGCTAAGCATACATTACACGTGATCTGCTTGACGCACCTCCCGACAAGGTGCATGCGTTTTACTCACTACGACCGGTACGACCCAACTTTTATGGATACTGTGTTGCAAGAGTTTCATGTAAGTTAATAAGTTTATATTAATTAGACAATATTATATATTTCCAATAGTTGTAGCATTTAAGAAATAAGTTCTTAACTTTTAGACTTTTGTTATAGACTTATTATATATTTGCCGAGGGCGTCTCTCAGACAGCCGGTGATGCAGTGATTATTGAATATGTCGCTGAAATTTACTCCAGCTGGTGATGCAGTGATTATTCTTACTTATGAATTTCAATATTCACAAAATAAAATAAAATGATATAATTAACTCACTTATACAATATAAATTATAGGACCGATCTCAGAAGCTTCGAGACCAGCGTATAGCTGAGTTAGAGGCTGTTAGGGGTGGTTCTGAGCCATTAGATTCCATGGGTCCCACTCCCCAGATTGAGTTATCTCGAGATAAGGAGCTGAGACTATGGTTTGAGCCTCAGAATCCCTCTACTAGAAGTACTGGCAGGTATCGAGTGGTGGGTCTGTCGAGGATACCCGCAAATACACTACCTGGAGGTAATAATATTAATTCTTTATGTTTCACGAAATTCTCATAACTTATAAATTATTAACGCTATGGTATATATTTTTGCAGGATCTAGCCATTGCCAACGTCCGAGAGTAGCTATTGAACCATCTCATTCAGGCGCTGCCTTGGACGACGAGTTATTCTAGAGGCTGATCGCGTCGGTGTTGAATAGGTTCCATACCGATCCGGCGTTTCTTCGTCAGCAGCTGCCTAGTAGGAGTCGTTTTCACCAGCTCGTGCAGGAGGTTCTAGTTGGGGCTTCCGCAGAGAGTACGGGCTTGCCGCAGGAACAATTCGAGGCGTTAGGCGGCGAAATGCTCCAGATGGTGGTTACCCTCCTAGAGCAGGCTTTTCGTCAGCCCCTGCCTACTCAGGTATTCTGCATGTTATGTTATTTTTATTAGTCTACATGTTTATGTTATTTTCATTATTCTTCATGTTTATATGTTATTTTAATTTAACAATAATATCTTGTTATTTGTCACATATATACGGACTAATGATTTTTATTTTTAATTTTATGAACAGTGTAGCAATGGCGATGGCGAGGGGACCGGGACTGGGACTGAGACCGACGATAGTGATGGCGATAGTGACGGTGATGGCGATGGTAATGGCGATGATCATACTTGTTTATAAACTCATTTGTCATTCATTCTTTTGTACTTGTTAGTGTAGTCTCTGAAAGTGTTGTAAATTGTATATACATTTTAGAACATTCGTTAATATTTGAAATTGTTGATGGCTTGGTAGATTATTGTAATTGTTGATGAGTTAGTAGATTATTTGTAATTGTTAGTTTAGTTTATATATTTGGTGAATATATATGTTGAATGATAGGAAATAGTACTGTTATTGGGCTGAAACAGGTTGCAGGTACAAAAATATTGGGTTTAAACACCTGGACCCTAAAATTTTTAAAAAAACATTATTTTCGACGGAATAAGGTAATTTCGACGAATATTCACTCAAAAATAAGGTTTTCTGATTTAATTGATAAATAAAAATTCCGTCGGTAATATCCTATTTACGACAGAAATTCCGTCGAAGTTATCACTCATAATATACGACTGAAACTAGTCTGTCGTAAATATTCCCTCAAACATATGTGGGATTATCTTTGTCGGAATTATTCCCTCAGAAATAATGCCTCGAACTTAGTTTATGTACGACGGAATTACGTTGTACTCAATTCTGTCGCAGTTAGCTAATTACGACGGACAATTCGACGGACTTATTTTCGACGCGTGTAATTACGACATAATTTACGACCAAAAGTTCCCTCGTAAATAACATAATTCTAACGGAATAAGACTAATGCCGACGGAAATGTCCGTCAAAAATAAGATTTTTTTTTGTAGTGACTCCATATGTGAATTTTTTATACCACCACTTGCTTCGGAACTTGGTAATAAATTATTAGAAAAATCAACAATTCTTGGTCGCTTAATCAAGTATTTATCCATAATATAGAATAAATAAAAACATCAATTGCTAATCAATAAATATATCCTCAATATACCATCATTATATCCTCAATATACCATCAGTATACTGTATACCATATATACCATTTCTCAAATTTATAGTCAAATTCATTTTTCCCAATTATAGTATTTCATAATAATTTCATCAATTTAAACATTTCATAATAATTTCATCAATTCAAACATTTCATCATAATTGCATCAACTATCCTAATTCAATAATTTCAATTATTTCACAAATAATATACCATAAATATAAAATATCAATTTAAATATTCAATGATAATAAAAATAATCTCTAATTCATGGCATAACAAACTTTAAATCTCTAATTTAATGGCAACATTAAGTACAAAATTCCTTATTTGTATCAATTTTAACTAATGGCAACAATAATCATAAATTCCTAATTTTTTAAAACCCTAAATCAAATATTGAATTAAATTGACAAATGACAACTACAGAAACTTTCAACTAATAACTAACTAATTACCGTTACCAAAGCGGCGACTTGTAGCGGCGAGGGAGGGGAGATCGATCATCGACGGTGAGCTGCACTGAAACTATCGACAGAGGCGAAAGGGGAATAAAAAAGGGTTGTTACAGTGTTGCTGTGCGAATTGCCATTTTGAAGAAGAAAAGAAAAGGGTCGTTTTCTTCTTTTTTTTTAAATTTTTTTTTTACACTTACTAAATGAAACGGCGCGTTTCATTTAGTAAGTTTAAAAAAAAAATTAAGCTCAACTAATGCAGTGCTAAGAAGAAGGATTGCAGATGATGACCATCAACAATAGCAAGCGTGAGCAGAAACATCAGGCTTCATTCATAGCGCCACTTGAATCTGCAGAGTTATGAATGGCACCACGTGGGAGTCGCTCAAACAAATACCAAAATTCCAAAGTCATATGACCCCCGCCCTCTGGTTTCGCCTCTGTTCTCATATAAGCATCGAGAAACATATATATTAGATTTCAAGTCTTATATATATATATATATATATATATATATATATATATATATATATATATATTAAGACCTCAAATTTTATGAATAAAGATTTAATTTTTTCGAAATATTTTTTAATATTATGGTGTGGATTTGAGAAAATATTATGGTTGTGGGTAATATTTATAAATTTTGCAAAGTATGCAAGTTGTTATATTATATTCGATTGGTCGGGGAATATTCATTTTAATAGGGAATATTCGTACGACGACACAATCATTGGTGGACCCCACAACGGAATTATTGTCGGAATGAGAAACAGATAAAAATATCTTTTTATAAAAATAACGGCAAAAGTTTTACCATTAACTGTTGAAATACCCGGTGTTAAAAGTACAGTAATACGTGTGGTTGCATAGTAGCACACGATTTTGATTATGATGCTTACGTACGAAGTCACTCAATTTTATTCAATTATTGCTACAGTAATTGCTGCATAGTATCTCACGTTATTTGATTCAATTATTGTCAATATTTTATATATTATTAAATCAATAATTGAGACGATACAGTTATTCATATTATTATTTGCATTATTGACGATGTCTAGAAAGTTTTGTCGAGGAGAGGTTTAGTCACCTAATTGCGCGTCAATAAGGAGAAATCCTTATCAGAAAGCCCCCTCTTTCCTGGGAACGATCTAGTTGTTAAATATTGCGAGTTATAATAATGATGATAAATATTGTTAAAAATATTAGGGGAATTTTTATGAAATTTATTCAGTATATATATGATATGGTAGGACCCACCTGTGATGGTAACATGTTGGTGGGAGGGGAACACGTGGGGCCCACGTGGAAGAAAATGAATTTGGGGGGAGGGGGATGGAATCTGAAAATGCTTCACGGGTGGAATTTTTTTTATATAACATGTGTTTATATATATATATTATAAAATTTTGTTTTATATGATATTATTGAAAAAATGGGCATCTGATGTTCGTTTTCTTCCGCCCGTGATTTTTTCGTCCGATTTTCTACTGTGCAGTCCGTTAGAAAATTCAAATAGTATCCTTTCTATTCTCCTATAAATAGGATGCTTAGTTAAAATTGAAAATCACACCAGAATCAGAGAATTCTTCTTCTATAATATTGAGCGTATTTCTTTCGAGTTTTAGGAAGCTTTGAGTGTAGAAAATAGTGAAAGTTTTCTTCAAGAATATCTCCGCTATACTAGTTGGAATACTCTTCTTTTTAAGGTAAGGGGTATTATTTATTTCATATTCTGAAGAGATATTATTTTTCGTATTCGTATGAATATTATTTCGTTCAATATTCGCAAGAAATATTATTTTCATTTAATATTTGTAAGGAATATTATATTCGTTCAATATTCGAAAGGAATATTATTTTTGTTTAATATTCTTAAGGGATGTTATTTTTGTTCAATATTCGCTTGAAATAATATTTTCTTCCATACTTTGTAGTATGTAAGTAATATTATTTCATTTTAGATTTTGAATTTTATACTCATTTGGTTAAAGTTTTGGCTTCTATACTCCATGAAATTAGTAGAATATCCTTAAAATATGCGTTTCATCCAGTATCGTTTCATGAAATATTATTCTGGGCATTTTTGATAAGTTTTAACTTTTTCATGCCGGAGTACTATTCATAGGGTACTATTCCCAAAGTACTATTCACGGGATACTATTCACTCAGGTACTATTCATCCAGGGCACTATTCATGACAAAAATTGATTTCTTTTCTGTCTAAATCATTTTTGATACAATATTATTCTTGAATTTTACTCCACAAAGCAGTATCATGTTGACAATTTGGATATTATTGAATTCTGGATAAATTAAATTATAAATCTTTAAAAACTTATCCTTTACTTTCTTTTAATTGAATTCTTATATCATTGTCATCATCCTCATGTTTATATTATGATGAAAGTCATCTTTCGCCCGTAATGCATAGATGGACTTGGTATGATTAGGACTAGGGATTATTCGGTATAATCATGACTATAATGTTATAAATGATGTGGTAAAAGTCCTTATTGGCCCGTAGTGCATTGATGGACAGTTTTTGGTATGATCATGACCATGGATTCTCTTCGGCCAAGGGTGCAAAGATGAATTATTTTATGGCATGATTATGACCGTTGATGAAAACACGAATATCCTTGAACCGTAGTGCATGGATAATTAGTGATCGTGATACTAAAGAATATCCTTGGCCCGTAGTGCATGGATAATTTAGTGATGTGGATTATTTATTAAGCTGAGTCTGAGCGATAAAATTGATGATAAACCTTTTAAATCATAGAAGATAGTAGATTGTATGCTCTACATGAGTCTTCTAATGGATTGCTTGTTCCGCTGCAGTTAAACTTGATGTCTATTATATTTTATCAGTTTAACACCGTTGAAGGCTAACGATAATTTATTCTGCATTATCTTAGTCATAATATTTCTTACTGGGCTAGTTAAGCTCACCCTTTGCTTTTATTGTTCTCTTCAGAAAATGAGAATATAGCTGAGTCTAGTCGGGGAACGGAGTGACGGTCCAGATGTTTGCATTAGTAGTCCTCACTATTATGTGAAATAGTGTGATAATAAATGCATTGAGGACTTATTTTGAGTTTGAATACTGTCTAAAAGACAATATTTGTATTAAAACTCACAGCTCATGTTGTATATGTAAGTTTGTATTTGTATTCTGTACCATGTATTTGGTGACTCAGAATGGGTGATGTATACCTATTTTGGGGGCATCACACACACACACACACATATATATATATATATATATATATATATATATATATATATATATATGTGTGTGTGTGTGTGTGTGTGTGTGTGTGTGTGTGTCTTTATCATCTCTTCCAAATTGATATTCCAAATTTTTTTGTCATTTCTCCACATATTCCAATTCAAGGTGTGAATATTTGTATAGTAGCCACTATATATTAAATCATTTAACTCAAAACAATTTGACTTTGACTATGTATGTAGAAGTACGTCGAGTTCTAGATTTAAAATCAATAAAATTAAAAATTAACAAATCATCTGACAAGACTATAGGAAAAAAATGTTGCATTTATATAGTACATATATATAGCTAAGTATGAAATATTTTTCAATAACAATTATAGCCTACTTTAAAATATTTTGACTAATTCACAGAAACTGGTGATTCAGTCTCAACTAAAGGTGTAAATGAATTGAGTCGAGCCGAGTATTGGGTTGCTCAGATTTGGTTCTCAAAATTTATCGAGTATAAAATAAAGTTTGATTGAGGCTTATTTAGCTACCGAGTCGAGCACAATCTGGAATCGAGCTCGAGTAGTTTGAACTTTCGAACGGATATGATCCGAGTAACAATAGAAAATTATAATTTGAGTAGGTTCGAGTAATTTATCGGACTTTAAAATATGCTCATATTTGACTCATTTATATTTCGAGTCGAACTCGAATCGAGCTTTTAGTCGAGCGAGTACAAATCGAGCCCGAACTATTTGCTCATTTTATAACCTCAGTCTCAACTCAAGCCTAATTATAAGTTGTCAAATGTGATACTATAAGAAAAGAGGCTAATTCCCAACTAAATTCAGTCGGTATTATCATATTTCCGACGGATTATTCCTTCGACCATAATTTCTTCAGAAATATAATAATTGCGACAGAATTCTGTCAAAAGTAAGTACTGGTAATGGCGCCAAAAATCCCGCCAGCGCAAAAGATGTTCTCGACAGAATAATATTATCTTCGACAGAATGTGCGTCGAAATTAGGCTGTCCTCGACGGGCATAATTCCGACGGATATTCCGTCGAAAATAATTAAAACCATATTTTGCTAACAGACCTGATCTGCAAAATCATTTCACACCAAACCTTCCTCTCTCTCTTTTTCTAAACCGGTCGGCCTTCATCTCTCTCTCTTAGCCAAACCTTCCTCTCTCTTTCGCTCGCGATGGCTCCCCACCTCCGCTCTCACCCCTTGCCCTGCCATCACCACACATGGCGAGCTCCCCGAGGCAACACTGGCGGTCGGTGGCTATAATTTTGGCGAACTGTCTCCCTCCCTCCTCATTTCTCTTCTTGCAATATAAGGTACATACTAAAATTCCTAATTTTTTTAGCTAGGGTTAACATATATGATTTTAATGTGTTGATTTTGACTGAAATTTGGATTGAGTTATAGGGTTAATTTATTATTATGCTTGAGTTAATTATCAATCTGGATTTGATTTGAAGTACAATCTTCAATCTGCATCATAATTTTGGGCTTGATTCGACAGTACAATTTGGGGTCAACATTACATTTGCAATATAATTTGGTTCTAATTTGGGGTCAACTGTTTAATTGCAATATTTTATCTGATTTGGTACTGTTATTGTGAATTTGATGTATCTGAATTTGGTTCAATTATTATATATATTGATTTAGTCTACAGCTTCAAGTAGCTAATATATTGATTTAGTTTACAGTAGTGCAATTGCATATCCATTTTTCCTTATAAATGCAGTAGATGTAAGACCCCAACTTTTATGAATAAAATGAAATTTTTTCTCGAAATATATTTTTGTTATTAAGGTGTGGATTTGATATAATGTTATAGTTGTGGGTAATATTTACAAATTTTACAAAGTAAGCAAATTGTTATAAAATATTCGATTGGTCGGGGAATATTCATTTTAACAGGGAATATTCGTATGACGGCACAATCATTGGTGGACCCCACAACGAAATTATTGTCGGAGTTAGAAAACGACAGAAATAACTTTTCATAAAAATAACGACGAACGTTTTAGCGTTAACTATTGAAATACCCGATGGTAAAAGTACAGTAATACGCGTGATTGCATAGTAGAACACGGTATTGATTATTGATGCTTACGTGAGAAGTCACTCGGTTACACTCAATTATTGCTACAGTAATTGCTGCATAGTATCTCATGATATTTGATTCAATTATTGTCAATATTTTATTATTAAATCAATAATTGAGATGATAAGTTATTCATATTATTATTTTCATAATTAACAATGTCTAGAAAGTTCTGTCGAGAAAAGGGGTTTGGTCACCTAATAGCTATGCTACTATAGGAGAAATTCTTATCTAAAGCCCCTGCTTCACTCGGAATGATCTGGTTGTTAATATTACAAATTATATTATTGATGAATAAATATTGTTAAAAATATTGAGGGGCTTTTTATAAAGTATTTGTTATAAGTTTGGCGTATTATTTGGACCCCCACTTACTTATTTTTCTAAATAATCGGAAGAAAGTTATAAAGTATTTATATATATATATATATATATATATTTGACATGTGTATGTGTGGGGTGAAGCAATACTTTATCAAACTGAGGGTATAATCAGGAATACGAGACGAAATAATATTACTTACATACTACAGAGTATGGAAGAAAATATTATTCCTTATGAATACTGAACAAAAATAATATCCCTAGAAGACTGGATACTGGAATAGTGAGGTAGCAGACTTCTCTTCTTCTTTCTCTCTATAGCTTCTCTCTGTATAATTGTTCTTGTGAGTCTTAGTGAATTGGTGAGAATGAAAGAAGAATAAGCTTCTATTTATAGGAAACCATTGTTTCGATAATTGCATATTTTGGGGCTCGAAATATTACAGTATAATACCTTCATCTTTTCTTTCATTTTTAATTTAGTCCTGCAAGTATTATCAAACTTGCACCACCTCCCCTAATAGTACATCATGTGAATCAATAGTACATTCATGTGAATCAATAGTTCATCTTTAATCAATACGAACTTATTCATCATTAATATTATAACCCATAATATTTAACAACCAGATCATTCCCAAGAAAGAGGGGGCTTTCCGATAAGGATTTCTCCCTATTGGCGCGCAATTAGGTGACCAAACCTCTCCTCAACATCGTGGTTTCTCCACAAAACTTTAACTTAAGGTATAACCTTGGAGCGTAGAATATGATCCTTCTTATCCAAGATTTTAACAAGTACCTCTTCATGCGTTAAATCTTTCGATATCTCATCCGGTTCTAATTCAATAATGTGGTTCGGGTCTTTCACATATTTACGTAACATAGATATGTGAAAAACGTTATGAACACGAGACATACTTGGCGGTAAAGGATTATAAATGGGCCAATGAATCGAGGATTGAGCTTTCCTCTCTTTCCAAATCTTGTAACTCCTTTCCATGGAGCAACACGTAACAACACATGATCTCCAATATTGAATTTCACGTCCTTTCGATGAAGATCAGCATAACTCTTTTGTCGATCTTATGAGGTTTTTATACATTGTCGGATCATTTGAATCTTTTCCGTAGTCATACGTACCAACTTCGGCCCCAACAACGTTGCTTCACCCACCTCATCCCAGCATACTGGAGAATGACACTTTCTTCAATACAACGCCTCAAATGGAGTCATACCAATACTTTCTTGATAACTGTTGTTGTAGGAAAACTCCAGTAATGGTCAGAACTTGTCCCAACTTTCTTTGAAGTCAAGGACACAGAGTCTTAATAAATCTTCAAGAGTTTGAATAGTCCTCTCCGACTTCCCGTCCGTTTGAGGATGATATGCCGAACTAAATCGTAAATCCATGCCCATAGCTTTTTGTGAACTAACCCAAATTCTTGAAGTGAATCTTGGGTCTCAATCAAAAACTATGGATACTGGCATACCATGCAATCTTACAATCTTATATATGTACATACGAGCTAGACGTTCAAGTGTATAAGTTTCTCGTATCGGTAAGAAATGAGCAGACTTGGTCAATCTATCAACAATGACCCAAATCGCATCTATGCCTTAAGAAACTTTGGGAAGATCAGTAACGAAATTCATGGTAATGTGCTCCCACTTCCATTCTGGAATTTGAAGTGGTTACAATGGACCTTTTGGCACTTGATTCACTGCCTTGACTCGTTGACAAGTTAGACACCTTGAGATAAACCTCGCTATCTCTCTCTTCATATTGCTCCACCAAAATGTATGTCGAAGATCACGATACATTTTGGTACTCCTAGGATGGATTGCAAACGGTGTGTTGTGCGCTTCCATCATGATTTTATACTTCAAGTCAGAATCGTTAGGAACACAAAGTCTGGAGTTGACTCGAAGTATTCCTTTTTCATCGATTCTTGGTTCCAGAATAGCACCTTCTTGCACTTTCTTCCTCATACGCATCATCTCCAGGTCTGTAGCTTGAACAACTTTAACTTTATCGATTAAAGTCAGTTTTACTCGTATATTCGCCATCATCACATGGGTCCCTGGAGTCTTTAACTCTATCTTCATCCTTTGTAAGTCATACAAAATGGTCCTTTGCGTTGAAAATATTGCACTCGTACTAGTATATGATCTTCTACTCAATGCGTCAGCTACTTCGTTCGCTTTTCCAGGATGGTATTAAATTGTATGATCGTAATCTTTCAACAGCTCAAGCCAACGTAATTGCTACATGTTGAGCTCCTTCTGGGTGAAGAAATATTTGAGGCTTTTATGATCTGTATATATCTCCACTTTCTCTCCATATAGGTAATGCCTCCAAATTTTAAGCGCAAAAATGACAACTGCCAACTCTAGATCATGAGTAGGATAATTCCTCTCATATTCTTTGAGTTGTCGTGAGGCATAAGCTATGAATTTCCCATGTTGCATGAGAACACATCTTTACCCTTTGCCTGAAGCATCACTGTAGATGACAAATCCCTCTGAGCCAGATGGTATTGTGACGCCCCCAAAATAGGTATACATCACCCATCTTGGGTCACCAAATACATGGTACTGAATACAAATACAAACTTAATTATACAATATGAGCTGAGAGTTTTTACATGAATATTGTCTTCTAGACAATAGCCAAACTCAAATGGAGTCCTCATTACATTTATTTTCACACTATTTCATAGAATAGTGAGGACTACTATAACACCATCTCGAACCATCACTCCGTTCCCCGACTAGTCCCGGCTACGTTCTTATTTCCTGAATAGAACAATGAAAGCATAAGGGTGAGCTCAACTAGCCCAGTAAGAAATATTATGACAAAGATAATGTAGAATAAATTATCGTTAGCCTTCAACAGTATTAAACTGATAAAATACAATAAACATCAAGTTTAACATGCATGAACAAGCAATCCATTGAAGAAGAGTCAAGTAGAGCATGATATCTACTATCTTACATGATTTAAAAAGGTTTTCATCAACTTTATCATTTGAGACTCGACTTTTAATAAATAAACCACATCATCGAATCATCCCTGCACCATGACCAAGGATATTCATGTAATCATCAATGGTCATGATTATACCGAATAATCCATGGTCATAATCATACCAACAATTGTCCATCAATGCACTACAGGCCAATGAGGACTTTACCACATCATTTGTAACATTATGGGTCATGATTATACCGAATGATCCCTGCTCATAATCATACCAATCAACAGTCCATCTATGCACACAAGCCAAAGATGACTTTCATCACAATATAAGCATGAGGATGATGACAATGATATAAGAATTCAACAAAGGATAAATTTTTAAAGATTTATAATTTAATTTATCAAGAATTCAATAATGTTTAAATTGCCAACATGATACTGCTTTGTAGAGTAAAATTCAAGAATAATATTATATCAAAAATGATTTGGACCGAAAAGAAATCAATTTTTGTCATGAATAGTACTTCAGCTGAATAGTACCTCGTGAATAGTACTTCAGGAATAATACCCCGTGAATAGTACTTTATAAATAGTACTTCGTGAATAGTACTTGATGAATAGTATTTTGTGAATAGTACCCGTGAATAGTACTTTTGTGAATAATACCGAATAAATGAATAGTACTCATGGACAGTACTCCGACATGAAAAGCTTAAAATTTAACAAGAATGTGCAGAAAATATCCTTGTGAAACGATACTAGATGAAGCACAAATTTCAAGGATATTCTACTAATTTCAGAGAGTATAGAAGCAATATTTTATCAAAATGAGGGTATAATCAAGAATACGAGAAGAAATAATATTACTCACATAGTACAGAGTATGGAAGAAAATATTATTCCTTATGAATACTGAACAAAAATAATATCCCTTACCTCAGAAGAAGACTGTATACTGGAATAGTGAGGTAGCAGACTTCTCTTCTTCTTTCTCTCTATAGCTTCTCTCTGTATAATTGCTCTTGTTAGTCTTAGTGAATTGGTGAGTGTAAGACCCCAACTTATTATAAATGAAATTGAATTTCCTCTATTTATTAATTTGAAATAGTAAGGGTTGATTTGATTAATGTGGTTAGTTATGGGTAAAATGTGCAAATATCTTAAATAAGCAATTGGTTATAAAATATTCATTGTTGTCGGGGAATATTCGTTTGGTCGTGGAATATTCTTCTTTGTTTGGGAATATTCGCAATGCGGCGCCAAGCACAGACCTTAAATGGGCCCCATAATGGAGCGATTGGATGAAAAAAAATGACAAGTATAAGTTTTTTATAAATAACAGGCAGAAGTTACCGCTAACAATCGTTGGAATACCCGGTGGTTAAAACACAAGATGTACGCGGTGTTGCCGTATAGACACAGTATTGCACCAATTATTGATTCTTACGTGAAGGCACTTTACTCAATAATTTTTACAAAGAATTCTTGCTTCAATATTTTATTTTATTGATTCAATAATTGCTACGTTGATATTTTATATTATCGTTGTTTTAATAATTGTCTCTACACAGTATTTCCCATTATCAGATCAATAATTCATATTATTTGAATAATATTATTAGATAGCATTATTGACAATGTCTAGAAAGTTCTCACTAAGGAGTGGTTTGGTCACCTAATCAAGGCCCAAGATAGGAGAAATTATTATTGAAAGCCCTCTTTCTGTAAAGAACTACCGTTATCGATATTGTGATTCTGTAATATTATTTATGAATAATTAATTATTAATTTATATCATAAGGAAAATATTTATTTATGTGGATATAAATGGAGAAATTTTTAGAAAATTGACAATTGTTAAAAATTGATATTTTATCTTTTCTGATAAATAATTCATTTAAATATATTATTATATTATAATAATATTATAATAGTGACATTTTTACAATGAATGTGTGGTATATGAGTAAATAAGGAGGAAGAGTATTTTTGTTACAATAAGTGCTAAAAACATGTTAAACATGTCGTTGGGCCCTATTTTTGATTGAAATTTGATTGTAGCTTGTAAAATTGTCCATATGTGAATTTTGGTCAATTTATGTTTGGAATTTGGAAAAACTTAAATTTACAAAGTTGTAGAGAATTGAATTTCCTGTGGAATGAACATAAGATTCGAATTTTTCTGGTAAAAGGGCTATTTATTATGAATTATTGAAGTTCCGAAATAAATAATTTTTGAAGTTTAAAATATTTTTTTAAAAGAAAAACATTTTTTTCATTTTGGTGGCCCCCACATGTGTGGTAAATGAGTTGAAATTTGATTTCAAGTGGTGGGCGTGAATTTTTTTAATTAATATTATTATTTTATTAAATTTTCTGCTTTGGTGTTCTAAGTATTTTCCTATAAATAGGGTGCTTAGGTTAGAATTGAAAATCACACCAGAAACTGAAGTTTTCCCTCTCTATATTATCGAGCGTATTCTTGTGAGTATTTTGATAATTTGAGTGTTGCTATACAAGTTTCCTTCAGCATTATATTCGGTATTTCAGTCGGAAGTATTGTCCTTTTGAGGTAAGTGATGTTATTTTTTTTATAAATGATATTATTTCTTTCAATATCATTATGTCGGAATATTTGTAATAATCCAGGATTTTATTTGTAATTTAAAATATTTATTAAATTAAATAAATATTTTACTTATGTGGTTGTTATTAGTATATATTTGTGAATTAGTATATATTTGTGAATTAAAATTATTAGATAATACTCTAATTTAATTTAACAGAGTTAGAGAGTTGTTAAAGATTATATGAGTTGCTTTATATTGCTATCGTAATTTAATAATTAAAGTGATATATTAATTATTAAATAAAATTATAATGAGATTATAATTTTATGATATTTGGTTAAGTGGAAAATTTATTTAGTATGTGGTAATTAGTTTATTTAATTATGATTGGATATGGAAATCCAAGTAAACAATGTGGGACAATAAACTATATTATAAATGACTTATGAAAATAAATTAAAAGAGTTTTAATTTAGTTTTACCAAACAAAGTCTTAGAGCTTTTGAAATTCTTATTTTAATATTGTTTTGCCAAACAAGGCTTAATGAATGATTAAGTCATTATTTTAAAATGGTTTAGCCAAACAAGCCTTATGACTTTTGATTTTCAAAAAAAAAGAAAAAAAAGTATAACTGATATCCGTTACATATATATTTATATTATATAATTTATATCTATTATATTATACGTTATATGTTTCTATGTACGTAAGTTAGAGAAGAGAGAATATAGAGAAGAAGAAGAAGAAGAAGAAGAAGAAGGGAAACCTTGAGAAAACAAAAGAAAAACTTTCCTTATCTCTATTTACCATATCACTAACTTGCTTTGTTTTAAATCTTTATTGCAAAGAGCATGATATGTTATATATATGTTGAAAGTATAAAATGTTAAAGCCAATTTATGACTATGTTGATTGATTAAAGCATGCTGATTTAGTAAGGACTCAATCTTTATACCTGTTATATGAACTGTAGTATGTATGTTATATGTTAAGCATGTTATTATGTGCTATGTGATGCATGAAAATTGTTAAATTTTGCTTGGCTGTCGAGCTCAACCTTGCAAATAACCACTTTTGCAGGTTCAAGATTCAAGGTAAAGTTATGTGTTACTTGAAAGACATGAATCAGATGTGATACTTGAAGATTTATACACTTTGGTTGTGTTATTATTATTTGAACCATGTTTAAGGTTTCGAATAATGTATTAATGTTGAATTGTAATATCTTTTTGCGATGTAAACTATTGTAGTATTAAAATGATTTTGAGATATTTAGATGTAAAGGTTGAAAGTTTTGGGAACAAGGATAATTTGTAATAGAAAATTTTAATTATTCCGCAAATTTTAATGGTTGTATTATCGTTTAATGATGTAAAAGTAGAGGTTGAATGTATTATTAACGATCAAAGTCGAGAATTAAATTGTATGAATTTTGGGGTTAGTTACGGTTGGTATCAAAGTCATGAGTTATAAACCTTAGGTAAGAGTACCCTAGGCTATAACCTTAGAGAATAAAGGAGAAGATGATAAAGAAGTTAAGAACCAAACAATTATATTTAAGTATGGTACAATTGTACTCTTTAGTAGTTGATGTATGGTATCTGGGCTAAACGATTCCTTCATAAAGCGGAGGTATATACGAACTAGCAACTCGGAACCTAGTTTGTTGGTTGTTTATGGGAAACCACTCAGCGTACCATATTGAAACTATTAGAGACTCGATGTGTATCAAGTATAGAAAATGGATACGTATGATGAAAAAGGGAAAGAAAGAGGATTGTAAAATAAAACGATCACGAGTGAAGAAAAGAATTTTAAGGGAGATGATTATAGAATAAGATCACGACGTGATCTGTTTAAGTTATAAGAGAAAGATGGTTTGCAATGTTTGAATAATTATAGCTTGATGCTATGAAGGTAATGTACTATGATATAGTAGGAGGTAAACTCACGAGGAGTTATAGATAATGTGATACGAGTAATTCGTATTGAGCAAGTTAAGGGTAAGTTGTTAAGAGTAAGATAGAGTTAGGTGGGATTTCAATTGAGAACTCATGTGATGGCTGAGTTGTACAAACCTTTGTATATGCGAGGGTTTTGTGCTTGTGCTTAATTTATCACATTGATAATCATTAGAATGTTGGTGTCGTGCTATCAATGTATATGTGGCGAAAAGGTGATTCTTTTCTCATGTGTATATTTGATAGTTAAAAACTATTAAGATTAGTCAGATATTATTAGGATTAGGTGCGGTTCTTAAAACTAATGCATATGGTAAGTTCGTGACTCATAATAATATGGTATGTTTTGAACCCCTCAGCGAATGGACACCTATGGTCTGACTAGGACAAGTTCTTAAACTCATATTATTGTGGCAAGTTCCTGAACTTCCAATGTGCGGTAAGTTTGATGAACTATTTTGGGTAAAAAACGGTTATATTATAGAGAGCTTTGATGAAGTTGAAGATTGATAGAATGGTTAAGTAATGAAGTAATGAAGTAAAGATTGAAGTTGATGGATACCTGGATATTCTAAATCTACTAGCTATGCTAGACTTTCAAAATTTATTGACTTCGTGCTGATGTTTGCACTTCTATTTTTCTTAAAAAACATTGGATCAAATGATGAAACCAATGAGTTTTAAAAATAATACCGTTATTCGTATGTCTATGTTAATTGCTTCGGCTAGACAAAAATGATTTGAAATATATCAAAATGTATTTATATCATCAATGTGTCATGGAACCTGGTGCAGAGATGAAAAAAAAATGATGGAGTCATCAATGCAGTATTACTTAGTGTTGGATGTGATCTAAGGATCGTCAGCCCACTATGGTATGATGTAGTATGATAAAATCACCAAATGACGGAATCCTCAAACGGACTGTAAATACTGTGCGGTATCATGACGTCATAAAAAGGATTTTTGAGATTTTTTTAAGATATGAGAATATATATATATGTATATGTATATGTATATTTCGATTGATATTCGAATTTTTGTAGAAGTCTACGTTATTTGTTTCAGCTAAACGATTATTAAAAGATGTTCATGAAATTCAAGCGTTTCTTGAAAAGTTATGCCAAACCAAATTGTTTTGGTGCGGATTCAGATGTTGAAAAGCTAAGATGAACAACCCTTTTATAGGGGATTATGCTGAGGCATTTAGATGTTTGTGCACAATACAGTGTACGAAGGGCTGATCCCCCTAAGTACGAGGAGTTCCTATAGTCTTATGACTGTTAAAGTTTAAGTTGAAAGATTACTTATAACTATGGACATACGCATAGCGTTTAAATGTTTGTGTACAATACATCGTACAAAGGGCTTAACACCCTAAGTACGGGAGTGTCTATAGTCTAATGACTGTTAAGGTTTAAGTTAAAAGGGTACTTATTACCGTGGACGTAGTTCAAGGTCTTATGACCCTCAGCATGATTTGGAATCTTTTAAATTCATGTTATTTATATCGCTTCCCAATTATTGAGCAATTGTGGAAGATTCTTATTATTCTGAAAGGTGAAAGTGGAAAGGATGAGAAAATTAAAAAATACATAATAATTTCAAGAAAGAATTGAAACTCCATAAAGAAGAAAAATGTGAAATTCTTAGAAGAGGAAGAGGTGAGGAATATGATGATCTTAGAAAGATCCTTAGAGAAAGAATTTGGTTGTAGAACCCAATGAATGAATAAAGTATTAACGTAAAATCTATTTTGATAGATTGAATGAATAAAGATTAATAGATAAAATTTCGAGGAAGAAATTCTTAGAAGAATGGGTGAATGTAATATCCCAAGTATTTATGATAACGATCCTTAGCAAAGGAAATGAATGGGTTAAAGAGTATATAATACTAAAAATATAATTGAGTTCAAGTGAAAGTTATGAAATAAAACCTAGAATTTGTTGAAGTAATGAATGTAGTAGGAAATATAAAACCTATATTAAGGTCATGTGTTGAAGTTATTCAACGAAGAGATTTGATGAAAACCTGAGTAAGGTAGGGTTTCGGTGATTTCGAGGACGGAATCCTTATAAGGAGGGAAGAATGTGATGAATGAATTGTTTGAGTTGTGATTCTGGGGACAGAATACTTGTAAGGAGGGAAGGATGTAACAATCCAGGATTTTATTTATAATTTAAAATACTTATTAAATTAAATAAATATTTTATTTATCTGGTTGTTGTTAATATATATTTGTGAATTAAAATTATTAGATAATACTCTAATTTAATTTAACAGTTAGAGAGTTGTTAAAGATTACATGAGTTGCTATATTGCTATAAGTAATTTAATAATTAAAGTGATATATTAATTATTAAATAAAATTATAATGAGATTATAATTTTGTGATATTTGGTTAAGTGAGAAATTTATTTAGTATGTGGGAATTAGTTTATTTAATTAAGATTGGATATGGAAATCTAAGTAAACAATGTGGGACAATAAACTATATTATAAATGACTTATGAAAATAAATTAAAAGAGTTTTAATTTGGTTTTACCAAACAATGCCTTAGAGCTTTTGAAATTCTTATTTTAATATTGTTTTGCCAAACAAGGCTTAAGGAATGATTAAGTCATTATTTTAAAATGGTTTAGCCAAACAAGCCTTATGACTTTTGATTTTCAAAAAAATGTAATCGATATCGCCATATATATATATTTATATTATATAATTTATATCTATTATATTATACGTTATATGTTTCTATGTACGTAAGTTAGAGAAGAGAGAATACAGAGAAGAAGAAGAAGAAGAAGAAGAAGAAGAAGAAGAAGAAGAAGAAGAAGAAGAGAAACCTTGAGAAAACAAAAGAAAAACTTTCCTTATCTCCATCTTTTCTCCTAATTCAACCTAGAAAGGTATCAAACTAACCCTTATACTAAATTAAGATGTTTTGTATTTAGTCTTTGTAAAATTAGGTTTTCATGATTGTGAATTTATATGCATATATGGTGTTCATATGTATTCATGTATACGCTTACATGAGATTTTTATTGTTGTTCAAAGGTATTCATCAAGTTCTAAAATTCTAATTTATAGTTTCTTCTTCACTTAAAAAGCTATTTTGGTTGGGTGATTTAAAGAGATGTTGTATATATATGTGTATGGGTGTATAATCTAGTATATATAGTCTCTTTAATTGGTTCTAGAGTAATCAAAATCATAAGAATATGTTTAAGATAAAAAACTTGGGTTTTGATGGCATATGTATATTTTAACTTATGTTGGAGTCAAAATTGATGGATAGAATTTGAAATTGATGATAGATATTGTTAGTATGTTGAAAAATGAAAACAACCCAAGTTGAACGAGTCAAAACGGATGTAAAACGAATTCACAGTGAAGAATTTCGCTATGAATGTCAAAAGAAGAATTAATAAGAGAAATAGTGAAATTAAAGGTTGTAATCTTTGATGTTTATGTGGTTAGAAACGTGTTAGAAACATTAGTTTATGTTTTTGTAAATATATTACACCTTGGGTAGGTTGGTATGGTTGTTAGAAAGGAGTTTGTAAGCCTAATTTGGCTTTCTGTAGTGTTCGGGATCAAAATTCGCGAGTTAGCATAAGGGAACCCCGCCGTAAGCAGGCCCCCCTAGTGTAAAAACCCCGCCCTCGGTGAAGTAGTCTGCCTAGCCAATTTTGGAAAAAAAATATGACAGGACATGTTTTACTAAAACAGCCATAACGTTTTCATACGAACTCCGATTGAGGTGATTCAAGATGATCCGGAACGAGCACGAATAGACCTACAACTTTTGTTTAGTATTTTAATTGGAGGTGTTTAGGAAGGGTCAAAATAGTCATCTTTGTGACTGTTACGTATTCAGAGGCGATCGGAGGGCGTCGAATGAGCACATACGCAAGTATAGTGCTCCCGATGATGGAATATGTTATTCTAAGTGATGTAACATGAAAATGAATGATATTATACATGACATATAAAATTTCCTTGCTCATAATAGAAAGCATTGCATGACTTAGTATGTGTTTTGGAAAAGAAACTTAAAGATTTTGAAAAAAAAAATAAACCTTGTGGAAACTTATGTACTATAAGTTCTGAACCTAGTGGTTTGTATACATGATTGAGTTAAAATATAAATGAGCATGATATGGTGTTTATAGTGTCTTGTTCATGATAAAACTTGTTAGACCTTGTGTTAGAAAATTTTTCAACAAAAACTTGATATAATAGAACTAAGGTGCATAAATGCTACATGAGGTAGGTTTTGAACTTGAGAAGACGTTATCATGACTTAGTTACTTATGATAAGAGTTTTTAAAAGTTGTCTTATATGTGTTATACTACATCATTATTGATAAAATGATTTCAAAGACAAACTCCATTATCTTTTGTAAACTAAGTATTAAAACATGAATGATATGTGCACTCAACTAGTCAAGCATGACATAAGTTATTTAAGCATGTTTTAAAAATATGAACTATGCTATGTCTATGTAAATGAGATAGATACATGTGAGTATGCTATTAGAGGCCTATTAGTACCAATATATGGTTTAAAAGCTTATAACATCAAATCTTGTTAAAGAAAGTTGTTAAGCCTTATTGATTGAAATAAATCATTATGGAGCTAAGTAATTTGAATTTGAACTTGAAAATAGATCACAACCTCTTTGATGTCAAGTACGGATGGTTAAGGTATACTTATACATACCTAGTTATTCTAAGAGTATGATGAAAACGTGAAATGAAGGTTTTACAAACCTAGTTAAGAAATAATGTAACGTTACTATTATATTAAGAATGTATGAAATATATGACTAATGGATGTGAATCCATGATTACATAACTGTGTAGGAATACACGAAGTGCGGATAAGCGTTAAGCAGTTAAGTCGTAGTTCATAAACTACGAATCAGGCAAGTCTTTCAGTTCCTATTTGCTATGTGAACTTGATGATTAACTGTTTTAAATCTTTATTGCAAAGAGCATGATGTGTTATATATATGTTGAAAGTATGAAATGTTAAAGCCAATTTATGACTATGTTGATTGATTAAAGCATGCTGATTGTGTAAGGACTCAATCTTTATACCTGTTATATGAACTGTAGTATGTATGTTATATATTGAGCATGTTATTATGTGCTATGTGATGCATGAAAACTGTTAGATTTTGCTGGGCTGTCGAGCTCAACCTTGTAAATAACCACTTTTGCAGGTTCAAGATTCAAAGTAAAGTTATGTGTTACTTGAAAGACATGAATCAGATGTGATACTTGAAGATTTATACACTTTGGTTGTGTTATTATTATTTGAACCATGTTTAAGGTTTCGAATAATGTATTAATGTTGTATTGTAATATCTTTTTGCGATGTAAACTATTGTAGTATTAAAATAATTTTGAGATATTTAGATGTAAAGGTTGAAGGTTTTGGGAACAAGGATAGTTTATAATAGAAAATTTTAATTATTCTGTAAATTTCAATGGTTGTAGTATCGTTTAATGATGTAAAATTAGAGGTTGAATGTATTATTAACGACCGAAGTCAAGAATTAAATTATATGAATTTTGGGGTCGTTACAATATTGGTAAGATTTTTCTTGTGAAATTCTTGTCTTTTTGTGTCAGGGCTACTATTCACGTATACAACACTATTCACTAAAAAATGAAATTTTCTCTTTTTTATCCCAGATGTCTATTTTTGTTACTATCTTTTATTGTATCCATATTTTGATCTTCATTCTTGAGTTTTACTCCACTATAATATATTATGGGGTGTTTTTGAACATGGATAAATTGAAGTATGAATCCCTAATATTTATTCTTTTGTCTCACTGGATTCGTTTTCTTTGAAATATTTTTCATCATCCTCAGTCCTAAATGATGATATAACTTAATATCTTTGGCCTGTAGTGCAAAGATGAATGATTTTCTGATGAATATCTTTGGCTCGTAGTGAAAAGATGAACAGGTGTTGAGATGAACATGACCAACTGATGAATATCTTTGGCCAGTAGTGCAAAGATGAATATTTAATTCAAGATATATATTGATTGATGTTAAAGGGATAAAATATTGATGATGAACTTTTAAATCATAGAAGATAGTAGATTTCATTTTCTACTTAACTCTTCTAATGAATTATTATTTTCGCTGCAAATATTGATTTAAAACTTGTTGTCTATTATATTCTATCAGATTTTTCCCAATTGAGGATTAACGATAATTTGTTCTATATTATCTTAGTCATAATATTTTTTACTGGCCTATTTGAGCTCACCCTTTTTTTTTTGTTCCATTTTTCATCTCAGGAGGCAAAAATGTAGCGAGTACTAGTCGGGGTATGGAATGATGGTTCTAGAAAGTTATTTTAGTAGTCCTCACTATTTTTGTAAAATAATGTATCAATAATTTTTAACGAGGACGTATTTGAGTGTGAATATTGTCTAGAAGACAATATTTGTATTTAAACTCACAGTTTATGTGTTGTCGTATTTTGCACGACAATTGTATAAATAAAGTTGTAGTTGTTTTTGTACCATATTTTTGGCGACTCAGAATGGGTGATGTATACCTATTTTGTGGGCGTCACAATGAGAATGAAAGAAGAATGAGCTTCTATTTATAGAAAAACATAGTTTCGATAATTTCACATTTTGGGGATCAAAATATTACAATATAATACCTTCATCTTTTCTTTTATTTTTAATTTAGTCCTGCAAGTATTATCAAATTTGCACCTCCTCCCCTAATAGTACATCATGTGAATCAATAGTACATTCATGTGAATCAATAGTTCTATACATGTGAAAAAAATAGTTACAGTATAGTACCTTCATCTATACCTCTATTTTTAATTTAGTCATGCAAGTATTATCAATCTTGCACCACCTCCCCTAATAGTACATGTATGTGAATCAATAGTACACACATGCAAACAAATAGTTATAAGCATGTGAATTAATAGCAATTAATTACTCATTTATCCTATTAATTACCCGATTGGTCAATATAACCTCCAAACATCAATTATTATCGAAATAGATGTCGATTTCCACTAACACTAATAATCCCAACACAATGAAAATATCAATTTTATCTTTAATCAATACAAACTTATTCATCATTAATATTATAACTCACAATATTTAACAACCATATCATTCCCAGGAAAGAGAGGGCTTTCCGATAAGGATTTCTCCCTATCGACGCCGCAATTAAAGCGACCAAACCTCTCCTCGATGTAACTTTCTAGACATCGTCAATATTTCAAATAATAATATGAATAACTTTGTCGTCTCAATTATTGATTTAATAATATAAAATATTATGCGATGATGATCTTGTGAATAATTGAATCAATAATATGAGAGATATTATAAAAGAATTCTTCATAGTAATAATTGAGTATAACCGAAAGTGACTTCTCACGTAAGCATCAATAATCAAAGATACTTTGTATAATACCATGTGCTTACTATTCAACCACGCCAGATTATATACTTTTACCATCGGGTATTTCAACAAATTTAAAGGTAAAACTTTTGCCATTATTTTTATAAAAAGATAATTACATTGTTTTCTCTAACTACGACAATACTTCCGTTGTGGGGTCCACTAATGATTGTGCCTTTCGTATTTAATATTCTCTCTTAAAAAACGAATATTCTCACCAATCAAATATTATATAACCACTTGCTTACTTTGCAAAATTTATAAATATTACCCACAACTATAACATTATATAAAATCCACACCATAATATTCAAAAATATATTTCGAGAAAAATTAATCTTTATTCATAAAAGTTGGGGTCTTACATATATAATATGTGTGTTTATGTGGAATAATGTGTATGGATATATGTGGTGGGGGATGCCATGGAAGAAAAAAGAAAAGAAAAGGGGAGTGGTGTTGGTGCCGTGTTTGTTGTGTGTGTGTATTATATATATATATATATATATATATATATATATATATATATATATATATATATACGGAACCTATCTGGTCAGGGCTCCCTTATTTTAACTAAAATTCGAACTACTTTTCTCAGCCATGGGATGAGAAACAACGGCCCAGATTAGGGAGCTTTTGGGGGGGAAAACACGTGGATCATCTCGGGTAAAAAGCCTTGTGTCGGGTTAAAATCGAAATTGATCAGTTCTCTCTTCTTCTCATTTTTCCTAAATCGAAATTGATTAGTTCTCTCTTCTACACAAAGCTCACAGCGAAATTGATCTAGAATCTCTTTGTGACGAAATCATCGCCGGACGTTGGAAACTCACAGCGAGTTTCTTTCACTCACGTTGGAAAGGTAAGGTCTAAATCGCGAGTTTCTTTCACAGATACTATTGATAGCTCTCTTTGTAATGATCTCTTCATTTTACGCCGGAACCCTATTCTCTTACAATTCTTCCAATTTTGTTCCTCAAAAGTTCTCCTCCTCCTCCTCCACCACCAATTCTTCTTCAACATCCCCTGAGCCTGGTTAGTACTCTCTCTGTATATCAACTCTGATTCAGCTCACTTGACACTATTTTTACTTTTGAAGCAAATTTGCTAAAAAGTCTAAATTTATTTGAATTCATTTACGTTTTTAAGCCTACTAATAATGTAATTGGTACTACTTTTATTTGGTTAGTTTACAATAGCAACAATGGTTTGTATTAAAATCTACTAAATTCTTAATGCTTTGGATTTTTTTGAATTCTGCAAATTCAATTGAAAAGCTAAAATGCATCTCTAATTTTTTTGGAACGGAGGGAGTTGTAAGTGTGTGTATATATAAACAGTTACTATTGTACCAATGTTATTTACCATTTGATGTTTTTATTGAATTTATATGGTTGTTCAGACGAATAATTATGGGTCTAACTTGCTCTATTTACCATATCACTAATTTGCTTTCATTTCGTTGAAAAATGTCTTCAAATTTAATTACAAAATTATAATAAGGGATTGAGGTTTAATGATGATGTAATATTCCTTCTATTAGTCCTTAGAGTGATTGGCATTATATTTTGCATTTTAGACATTGAATTGAGTTTTGAATCCTATTTTTTGATTTGGGTAGTTTTGTACAGTAACTAGGAAAGCAAAAACAGAGCCATTTGGGTAGTTTTAACTGATGTTGTTGCATTTAACCATTTGGGTATAACACTAAACTATTTTTGCTCATGTGTAATGATCTTTGGATTACCAACTGTGGAATGTCTCTAAAACATTGCAATCTTATGGTGGTTTTGGCAAATAAGGTTCAACAAATGCATGTCTACTTTAAGCAACATGAGCATTCAAACTTATGATACCCGATTTCAAAAAAAAGATGTGTTATCATGCACCGAGTCAGCTTGTGAGAATATCCGAATCGAGAAGAATCTGAAAAGCTCTACTACGATGGCCCGAAGGAGAAGGACAAAGGAAAATATAAGTTTTGGGACCGTGCAAATCCAATTGGTATATGGCGAACCCAACTTCGTTGATGAAGCACACGTGTACAAAGAAGAATGATTGTGGCGCCCCAAAATAGGTCCAATCCATCCAACCTATCCTCGATGCGCCAAATACATGGTACGTAAAACAACCACAACTTTATTCCTACAATTGTCGTAAAAATACAACAACACATATATCATGAGTTTTAATACCAACTTTGACTCATGTCCTAACTATGGACAACACCTCACATTGATACATTACATAAACGTCTGATCGATAACGGTTTTAGAAATTAAAATCTTTGGGAAGTGCTCAAGGAAACCTTCGTCACATAGGAGGCCATGAATCTAAGTTATGATAGATATCATATGTCCAGAGAATTATCCTTGGTTGACCCAATAGACCCCAAAGAAAAATGAGAAGATTACTATCATGTTCCTTCCAATGGTGAGTCTTCTCTTGACATATAACTATTTCCACCGTCTGCAATTGAACGTTATGTTTCAACCAAACTCCGAGATCATATAGGTAGTGCTCAGTAGATATACTCAAAGAAGTGGATGTGCACAACCCCATTTTTACGATAACACGAGATTGTATATCGGTAGACATCTTGTATGATAGTGGCAAAACACCCTTCCAAAGTTGGGTTCACCTTACCCTATTCGGTTCACAAAAATTAAATATCAAATGACGTATACAATACGACACACTTATCTAAATTTCTCAATAAAATTATTTCCATACTATTTAGGAGAACCTCAATAGCTATAGACCACCGCTCTATTCCCCTCATTATCCCCATTCAACCCAAATTTACACTCTTATTACACGAAAAGGAATTGTGAAGCAAAAAGGGTGAGCACAACTAGCTCGATAAAGAATATCATGACTAAAGATAATTAAATTATCAATAGCCTTCATCGTGAATAAATAAATCGTAGATTTAGAACATATAGTAGATGATAAAACTTTTCAACCATAGTTGCAGCGGAACGAGCAATCCATTAAAAGAGTCAAATAGACCATAAAGTCTATTATCTTCTCCATGTTAAAAGTCCACCAACAATGCTTTAACCCTGTAACATTAATCAACAGATCCTGTTCACAGTCATGTGAATAACTCATAATCATAATAGTAGTAATAATTTCTCTTCTCATCCAAGATGAAGATATTTTTCATCACACGTCTTTACCTAAAACATCAAAGATCATGGTTATACCAAATTACAGTTCCTGTTCATAATCATACTAATAAGTTCATCTTTGCACTATGGGCCAAAGATATTCATTAACAGTTCATCTTTGCACTACATGCTAAAGATATTCAACAACAGGTCATCTTTGCACTACGGGCCAAAGATATTCAACAATAGGTCATCTTTGCACTACGGGCCAAAGATATTTATCAATAATTCATCTTTGCACTATACGCCAAAGATATTCATCAACAATTCATCTTTGCACTACAGGCCAAAGATGTTAATATTTCAAAGAAAAATATATTATCATTTCAGAATTTATATAAACAATAATTATAACCATGTTGATCAATTCTCTTTTGCTCTTAAGCTAAAAATATTCAATTGTAAATTCAATGGTCATGATCATACTAGTCAACAATTCATCTTTGCACTATTGGCCAAAGAGAACCCATAGTCACGATCATACCAATAATCTACCCATCTTTATACTCAAGTCAAAGAGAAATATCATCTCCAGGATTATAAAAATGTTATATATGATAATAAAAATAATACGATCAACAACTGTATTTAATTTCAAGAGTAATATTCATAAATCAATGATTTCATAACACCTTAATCCAAATATTATAAATCACTTAATAATCTCATAATCTAATATTATTAATATTACCACAATATTTTAATCATTTCTTAAACTTATAAATAATTTATTTTAATTGTTTACACTTTACCAATTAAGGCATTTAATCATCCTAAAATGCCAAAATCATAAAATTTCATCACCAATAACCAAAACCCTCATAAAAAAATCTGCATATACCTTATATAGGATTTCCAAGCCATAAAATCCTATTTTCCACTTTTCTTACTTCACATAACATATTTAATTCATTTATTCATAACTAGTCCATTTTAATGAAAAATACCAAATTAGTTCCAAAAATATTTCTTTTTTGGGATTTAGCAGAATATAGTCCCATATTAAACATATATTTTTCTTAGAATTTTTAAAATTCATTTACTATTTTTCATATGGCCAAAACTACCGAATATTTAGACATTTATCATAAATTGTACTTTTATCCAACAATTCCGAAATTTTTAGGATATACTGATGTTATATAGATGTACTTCCAATAAAAATTTCATCAATTTTGGAGTTAACCACAAGGAGTTATAAGGGTTTACTTTTAAAATAGTCTTTTCTCATAAAATTCATAACTCTTAATCTTTACATCCAAAAATCACCATTTTTGGACACAATCAAGAAAACTCATCAAATTATCATTTCAAATTTTTGCAGAATTTTTGAAGGTCGGAAAAATTACAAAACATGAAAAACATAACAACCCTTAAAATCCCTTACCTCAAAAGAGCAGTATTTCTGACTGGAATATCGGATATGACGCTGAAGGAAACTTGCACTCATTAGCAACTCTCAAAGTATCAAAATACTCACAAAAATACGCTCGATAATATAGGGAGAGAAACTTATGTTTCTGGTGTGATTTTTAATTCTAACTTAGCCCTCTATTTATAGGAAAATATTAAGACGCAAAAAAGCAGACTTGACTGCCACTACACGATGGCTTTACTCACTACTATTGCCACCCACCAGATTTGGATTAGAATTTCAGTACATTTCTTCACCAACCATAGGTGGGGCCCACACATTCTAGAATTTTTGACCAAAATGATAAATTCCGAAACTTCAACAATTTCTGAACCAGTCACCTCTTAAAATTCATAACAATTTATACGTTCATTTTTAACGGTTCAAAATTTGTGGACATATACTCAACTTATATATGTATAACATATCCAAAAATCACAACGATCCAACAGTCGGATTAAAAATTATAACTCACGCAATATATCATAAGAACACTGGTTTGATTTTTAATACCTCATTTCCGACAAAAAATACTGATAAAACACCTCAACATTAATTCCTTCAATTATAACCACATAAATAAATCCATCATTTATATCTGCATCAAATAAATATTTCCTTATCAATAATTAATTATTCAAAAATAATATTACAGAATCACAATAATGTCAACCAGGCAGTTCCCAGGAAAGAGGGGGCTTTCCGATAAGGATTTCTCCTTACTAGCGCACAATTAGGTGACCAAACCTCTCCTTGACAGAACTTTCTAGACATTGCCAATAATGCTATCTAATAATATTATCCAAATAATATGAATTATTGATCTGATAATGGGAAATACTATGCCGTGATAATTATTGAAACAACAATAATATAAAATATCAACGCAAAGAATTATCGAATCAATAAAATAAAATATCAAATAAGAATTACTATAACAATTATTGAGTAGTGCCTTCTTACGTAAGAATTAATAATTCAAAAATACTGTGCAATATCGTGTGCTACTGTGTAACCACACATATTACTGTATTTTAACCACCGGATATTTCAATAGTGTTAACGGTAACTACTACGCCGTTATTTATAAAAACTCAAACTTGTCGTTTTCTTCATCCAACATTTATTCTGTTATGGGACCCACAAATGACTGCGCCGTCGTACGAATATTCCCCGACAACAAGAATATTCCACGACCAAACGAATATTCCCCGACAGAAATGAGTATTTTATAACCACTTGAGTATTTTGAAAATTTTTCATATATCACCCTTAACTTTAAACTTTTATCAATTCAACCATTTACTGAATAATAATTATAAGAAAAATTGAATACTTTTATTTCATAAAATCAGGGGTCTTACAATGATGATGCTCGACTTGGAGTCATTGAAATCAATGTGGCAAATCTTAAACACATCATCAATATCATCGTGTTTTTTTGTGGGCTAGCCTTGGTAGTGTCGGTCATGGCACTTGTCAAGTGATTGTAAAAATTGTGTACTTTGCTACCCTAACTGTAATGTCTGTTATCATTGTCTTGTTAAGTGATTGTAATTATTATCTTGTTGTAACTGGGTTTAGAAATCATTACTTTTCAGACTCCTTGTCATGTATCAGACTTTCAGATTCTCTACTTCTCACTTTTCTTTCCTAAGGATTATGTAATCAGTTTGTATACAAAGAGAATGTTTATGAACAATTTTTGTCTTTCTCCTGTGGGAACTTGAAGGTTATGTCTTCATCTGTTGTGAGAGTTAACTCAAACAGTTATGGCAGATATCTTAAAGGAAGGAATAAGAAACTTCATGATTCAGTGCCTATTTTATGGGGTCAGCCTGCGCAATTTATTGACTTTGCTGAAACTATTGCAACTGTGAGGATACGCCAATGAAGGAGTGGGATAATAAATACAATTCATATATTAGTGGAATTGAGATGGAGTTCTATAAAATTCTTCCAGCAAAGGGAAATATTATGATAAATCCTGAATTTTAAAAAATTAAATAAGCCAGACAACTATGCTGTACATCACAGACCATTGGTGAAAACTATATATTATCTATGCTCCGTTCAGTGATGACCCCGTCTGAGGACAGAAAGAAATCCACCTTGTGAGACCCCAAATTTTATGAACAAAGATTTAAATTTCTCGAAATATTTTTTTGAATATTATGGTGTGGATTTTATATATGTTATAGTTGTGGGTAATATTTATAAATTTTGCAAAGTAAGCAAGTGGTTATATAATATTCATTTGCCTGGGGAATATTCATTTTAACAGGAATATTCGTATGCGACGGCAGACAATCATTGGTGGACCCTACAATGTAATTATTGTTTGATTGAGAAAACGACAAAAAATATTTTATGAAAATAACGTCCGAAAGTTTTACTGTTAATCGTTGAAACACCCTTGTTTAAAAGTACAAGAATACTGGCGTGGTTGCATAATAAACACAGTTTTGATTATTGATGCTTACGTGAGAAGTCACTCAGTCTTGTTCAATTATTGCTATAGTAATGGTTGCATAGTATCTCACGTTATTTCATTCAATTATTGTCGATATTTTATATATTATTAAATCAATAAATGAGATAACAAAGTTATTAATATTATTATTTACAATATTAACGATGTCTAGAAGTTCTGCTAAGGAGAGGTTTGGTCACCTAATTGCGCGCCAATAAAGAGAAATCCTTATTGAAAAGACCCCTCTTTCCTGGGAACGACCTGGTCGATTAATATTGTGAATTATAATAAAGGTGATAAGTTTTGTTTTATTATTATTATAAATGTAATAAAACAGAAAACTTTTTATACAAAACAAAATACTTTTATAAAGTTATTTGTTTTATTAGACTATAAATAGAATATATAATATTCTATTATCACTACAAGAAAAAGGTCTATCAGCGACCGCTTATCAGTGACCGCACGCAGTCGCAGATAACTATCAGCGACCGAATTCGGTCGCTGATAATCGTCACATAATATTTGGTCGCTGGGATGCACATCAGTGACCACTATTAGCGACCGATATATCTGCGACCGATATGAGCGACTGAAATGACAAATTCGATTGGCTAAGTCGAAATCGAGATGGTCCGAGCCAAAGTCGATGTGGTCCACGTGGCAAGAACCACTATCGATGACCATAAAGCGTCACGATACCCTCAATTGTTTAGCTGTCGCTAATAACTATCAGCGACCACAAGCGGTCGCTGATATGGAAAAAAATAAAAACCAGATTTTTGCTGTTTTGCAGAATTCCCAAAAACCTGTACCTATTTTGTACCTGCTTTATCCCAACACACATACACAACAAGCTAAACAGCATACACAACAATATAAACATCTATCGTCTACCAACACATACACCAAACTAGTATATAAACCTTTAAAAACCAATATGATTTGAATAAATATAATAACATTTCAAAACTTGTTTAAGTAACATAAAAACATCCAAAGAATGAATATACAAGTACAAGCTTATACTATAACTACAAAACTGATCTAAAGCAGGTATGTCAAGCATCATCTCCTCCTTGATCACCCTGTAATTAACAAAATAATAAAACAAGTTAAAAATATAGTAACTATGTTGATACTGGTATATATTACGACAATACATACAACAAATTGATTTTATACCTCGTCGCCATCCCCATGTTGTCCTCGCTCATTGCTGCCATCGCTCTTTGCTTAACTCCTCAAGACTCGAGAGCCCCTAGATGCCCGCCCAAAGATCTTCGTAAGATCTCGATCTCGACATATAGCTCTCACACAACCACCAAGTATAAAACAATTTGGATGGCTCGATAATTGTGAAGATCCGGGTAAGAAGAGCGACTGAGCAGCATCAAGGATGGGCATCGTCGTTGTCCTTGACCAGTTAATGTAGTTCTTCTTCACAACAGATGCCCTCTCCCACAACTCTTGATCAATAGGCAAACGTGGAGTGCCTTCAGGACAGCGCTAATTCAATAAATGCTTATAAGTATCCTGTCATTATGTTAACGATTAAATAGTTAAAAATAAATTCTGTAAGCATTGATAAACAAGATCAAATTGTTAAAACTTATTACCGCTATCTGGATAGCATCAGTGCGGAACCATCACGGTGGCCACGCATACATCCAACCAATGGATAAATGACCTTGAGACTGAGACTCCTATACAAAAAATAGCACAATATTACTAAGTAAAAATGTGATATTTTCTAAAATTCATGATTGTAAACATATTAAAACTTGTAAATACATACCCTGGCAGTGATATGCTATAATTGTGAAATACTGTCGCCCTTGTATATTCCTTTAGCCTTTTTCGCCATCGCACACACCCGAGGATCTGTTGGTGGCGGCGGTCTTTTCGTCTTTTCACCTAGCTCTCGGCTCTCCATTGGGCACACATCTCAAATTTCATATAGATCTGGTGCACCACCGTGGGCTATGCTCAGTATGTAATCCTCTCCACGGCCCCGGATGGTCGATCTCGGCATTGTGAAGGGCTTTTTGTCTTTCTTTGTTCAAATTGTCTTTGTGTAGACCGCATGACTTTTGCGTAATAATAATGCTCAGATCACCGACGCCGAAAGCATCCTCCCATCTATACCATTTCGCAAATAAAACAACAATAATAACATTACTAAACAATTATCCTTTGAATATTATATTATCATCATAATTAAAAAAATATACGAAATTCAAATTTCAAACAACATCCTTGTGGGCGATAGGTGTGCTTCATACGTAATCACAAATGTAGGCCAATTAGAAACACAAATTTGTGATATGCACTTGACGATCTTATTATTTGAAAAATCACTATAATATACAATAATTTACATCAACGATAAGTAGATATATTAAAGCAATTTACATCTAAGTTATAATACTTATGAACATTTTTCAAACTTATACTTATAATACTTAAAAAAAATCGCCAGAGTCTCCCCTATAATATAGACTAGCCACATGCACGACGACATGCATATATGGACATTTCTAGGCACCCAAGACAAAAACCAAGAGAAATATACAAATTTTCAATCAATAAGACCAAAACAATAACGATTGAATGCAAATTAAAGCAATAAAAAATTCAAACCCATATACATTACCAATATAATACCAATCAAAACATTACCAATATACAATTATACATGAATTATGGATAAACTTAATTCCTAGTTATGTTTTATGTCATACTCATGTTCATGGTTTTGCTGATCTTGACGATCTTATTATCTGAAAAATCACTATAATTTACAACAATTTACATCAACGATAAGTAGATATATATAAATAATATATACGGGACGTACGTGTTATTCGGAGGAGGGCGAATCTGAATAAGAATCCGATCATCCGGATTAGTAGGGTCCTTGGGCACATGATTAGGCCCCCTACCCAAGCCGCGCTTTTTCTGCGCTGCTTCAGAAGCCATCTGTATATTACAAATTTTAAGATGTTATTATGAGTCATATTTGATTACATGTATATATGACAATAAATATGACAGTGATATAAACATATATATATATGAATATAAAATGACAATAAACAAAAGTTACATTTAAATAGTTTAGTACATAAACGTGACAGTGATATAAACATGTATATATATGAATATAAAATAACAATAAATAAAAGTTGCATTTAAATAGTTTAGTACGTAAACATGACAATGATATAACAAACATGTAATGCTAAACATACATTTTATTTGTTTAAGTGTCAATGTCTGATTCAGAATCATCTTGTATACGTGTTGCAGATTCATAACCATCATCCGCTTGATTCAGATTAAAGGTCGAGTCAATAATAACTCTTCCTCCTCGAAGATCAATGTCATCCGACACAAGTATTGACTCAGGATCTAATTCATGTGGTTCATCTCCACCATCTAACCGGATTACTTCATTGTCGTCCTCCACATTTATTATAGTTTGACTATAAAGCATCCGCTTTCTTGGTAAATCTCCCCATCAACTACTTCTACACGACTTACGCGCGGAGTATGAATTACAACTTGCCAATCAGAAGGCGGCCTATCCCTTTTCCTAACAGGACTAGGAGTGTAGTATACTTGTACTGCTTTGAGTTGGTAAAATAAATCGGTTCGTTGGATTACACAGACTCTATGGAGGTCAATATCGACGATTCCATGTATGCACAACACGTATTCCTTTTTACTCAATCAAACCAACTCTACGATTTCCTCCAACTCCCTATAAAAAATTTTCTCCAACTCCCCATAAAAGCTCATTGCTATTGTAAGAATCTCCTTGACACACACTCCGAGTTCATTGTTCTTTTTACTGGTGCCCATATGCCTTTGTATGAAATTCACAACCATTTATTTTGTAACCATTCATGGTGACTTGGTCCTCGTCTAGTCCCATAGCTAGGACTTGTACATTAGCCAAAATCGTTGATCCCGCAAATAAAGCCTACAAAAAACTCCATCTTATTAAATGAAGTCATAGTTAATGGATGGAGTATATATATATGTCGTGCTTAAGAAATTGAACTTACTTTATCCTTTAGCCAAAGTACAAATTTTTTATCACGATTGATTAGAATATATTTATCCGTTATGCCGGGATGCTTCACTTTTAACTCGTCATCGTACAATCTATACCATGTTATAAACATTAACATATTGGAATAATTAATTTTCAACTTAAAAGATAAATTATCAAGTTTACATGTGTACCTCACAAATTTGTCAATCTCCTCGCAATTGAGAAGAATGTAAGTATGTGCAGCTTGTAACTCTTGCTCATAGAGGAATATGAGCGTCCCTTTTCCATAAGCGTGGCCCGATAGACCAAATACAGAGAGTCGACCATTTAGTTCAACATTTCCCCCATCATCATGTCTCGATACTCGATTGGCCTTTGTCAAGACTTTGTCTGGAAAATAGTCTGAGACAAATGAAGATATCTCATCGAAACTGTATGCCTCACATATCGACCCCTCGACATAAGCTCTATTCTTCACCTTCCTCTTAAGGTTTCCCATCACCCTCTCAAAAGGGTACATCCATCTATATTGAACTGGACCCCCAACATGAGCTTCATAGGGAAGATGGATTTACAAATGCTCCATGGAGTCAAAAAAACCAGGTGGGAATATTTTTTCCAGTTTACACGTGATCTCTATGATGTTCTTCTCAAGTATAAACATGTCTTTCTCATTTAATGATTTTGAACATAAGTCTTTGAAGAAATGACTAAGATCCGTCAAAGCATCCCATATTGGTTTATCAAACAGATCCTGAAATGCTATAGGCATGAGTCTCTCCATGAACACATGATAGTTATGACTCTTCATCCCTTGCAATTTCCCACCCGTAACACAACTTGCAATGTTTGATGCATGTCCATCTGGTAGTTTCAGAGACTTAACCCATGTGCACACATCTTCAATTTGCTTTTTGGACAATGTGTACCTTGCATGCGGTTTGACCATCTTACCATTAGGAGATTCATAAAGTTCTAATCCAGGACGCTTACAAATATTTTTCATGTCCAAATGTGCCTTATCGTTATCTTTTGTCTTCCCCGTAACATTCATCACGGTGTTAAACACATTGTCAAACACATTTTTCTCAATATGCATCACATCTAGATTATGACGAATCAAATTTGTAGACCAATAAGGCAGTTCCCAAAAAGATGCTTCTCCGAACCCAGTTATGAGATTCGCCAAACCCATTGATTATGTTTGTGGCATCAATCTTACCAAATGGGATAACCGACAATCTCATCACACGATCTCGCATCTCCGTTCCCGACAATCGCGGTGCAGGCATATCATTGTCTACTTTCCCTTTCCTGAAGTGTTCTCCATTTCTTCGAAATGGGTGATCTACCGGCAAGAACCGATGATGACAGTCAAACCAACAAGGCTTTCGACCTTTTGATAGATTAAACGACTTTATATGCTCCATACTATACGGACAAGCCAACTTCTCGTGTGTACTCCATCCAGCTAACATACCATAAGCTGGGAAGTCACTTATAGTCAACATAACCGTTGCCCTAAGGTTGAAATTTGTTTTCATTGCAACATCCCAAGTCTGTACTCCATCCTCCCACAATACCTTTAACTCGTATATAAGAGGTCTCAAGCAAACATCTAAGTTCTTTCCAGGACTCTTAGGAGCAGGAACCACGAGTGAAAGAAACAAGTATGGCTGTTTCATACACATCCAAGGAGGCAAGTTGTACGAAGTAACAATCACAGGCCAACATGAGTACGGAACAACTGAGTGGCCAAACAGATTGAAACCATCAGTGGACAATCCAAGCCTCACATTTCTAGGTTCCAATACAAACCCAGGATGTGCTAAGTTGAAATCTTTCCAAGCCTGCCCATCTGCAGGATGATTTAGTTCTCCATCTTTAGCTGGAGATTTCGCATGCCAACTCATATGTTCAGCTATTCTTGAAGACATGTACAATCTTTTTAGCCGATGTGTTATTGGAAAATACCTTAAAATCTTAAACGGTATACTTAATTTTTTTGTAGTTACACCCTTTTTATTAGGCCTAAACTGATCATGACTTCAAAATGTGCACCTTGTCATCTGTTCATTTTCCTTATAAAAAAACATGTAATCGTTGGGACATGCATCTATCTTTTGGTATCCAAGACCCAACTTCTTCACTATTTTCTTACAAAAGTAATAGTTACCAGGTAATTTCTCACCGTCAGGAAACATACTCTTAATGGCCTTCAAGAGCGACTCAAAACACTCATGGCTCATGTTGTGATCAACCTTGATGTTAAGTAATGTCGCCATCGCAGATAATGTATCTTGTGTTTGGTGCAACCATGCCACAATGGCTCGCTACCCTCGTCTAACAACTTAAAGAAGTCTTTGGCATCAGAATTCATAGGTTGATCTCTGCCTTGTTCCCAATCAAAATCTGGCCCTGCAATATCACGAACCATTTCATTCATTCGATGAGTACTAACGCCTCAATTGTGTACTTCTTCGTGATGCCACCATCTCTTTTCTCGCCCATGTGCCCACCAAAGATTCTTCGTAATTTTCATGAACCCGTAAACAAGTAAATGATAGTTTACAATGTCTCAGTCCATATAATTTACATTCTTACACTTCAAACATGGACATCGTATCTGCGACTTACTATTCATACATTCCGGGTGACTATATGCATACTCTAAACACACTTGGCAACCAGCTCTAAATTCAGCTATAGCACCTATCTGGGCACTTGACTTTTGTCGTGTCATCCAACTACGGTCTGAATAGAGGTCCATGATTCCACGGTGCCTACTACAGACAACATGAGCTTATTAATCATATGACTTGAGCATACTTGAAACCATATGACTTGATCATACTTGTAAGCATATGACTTGAGCATACTTGTAACCATATGACTTGAGCATACTTGTAAGCATATGATTAACATTTAAGCATACTCAATGTTAATGAATGAATGTAAATTAAAGCAGTATGAGAAACTTTATATTATATCATGTTATTTTATTTTAATTTATTTTAAATTTGTTTTTATTGTTAATCGTAAGTGAATACGTAAGGTTGGTTGGTATTCAGATGCATTGAAATGTTTCTTCTTAAGAAAACTACCACCATCTAAGGCTTCACGCCAAGAATTGAAGAGTCCATCTAAGGCATCGGCTAACATGTTTTAAGATTATACCCCTCACGGTCCCTTTCTATAATCTTTTATATTTTGGGATAGTCACAATTTGGTTGAGCAATTTATAGCTTCTATAATATTTTGTAGCTTTATTCTTATATACATAAGTATTAAATACCCTTGTTTTTCTGTTATAGCCAAAACAGTCTCTTTATTAACCAAGTGTGTCTAGTTACCTTCTCTGTTGCACTAACAATTCCCTAGCACTGCCTATTTTGGCTTAATAGCTTACCATGCTGAAAACCAAGCTTGGCTTGGCCCCGTGAGGCTTGTCTAAGCTTGGCGTGGCCTCGTGTGGCCTCGCTGCCCCAATCCCAACCCATCAGCTCCAATAGCCCTTTAGTAGGCTCTAGTAGATCACCAATATATTTATATCTAATTGATAAACAGCACCCAGGCTCTCTATATAAACATGACCCAATTTACTGAGAATTACTAAAATTAAGCTACTCGCATATTCAAACAATTCAATTTCTCATTTTATTTCAATAATGGGCATAGCTTTCCTATAACCAAAAGCTATTATACATTTTAAACCTAAAACTGTTCACAATAAAAGAGGTAAAAAAATTCAACTACAAACTTATACTTATAATGCTTATGAACATTTTTCAAACTTATACTTATAATACTTAAAAAACAATTTGCCAGAGTCTCCCCTACAATATGGACTAGCCACATGCACGACGGCATGCATATATGGACATTTCTAGGCACCCAAGACACAAACCAAGAGAAATATACAAATTTCCAATACAAAAAAACCAAAACAATAACGATTGAATGTAAATTAAAGCAGTAAAAAATTCAGACCCATATACATTACCAATATAATATCAATCAAAACATGTATCTCTAATTTTAAAATATGAATAGAATTAAATCAATTTTCAATTTTAAGTTTTCATAAATCTAAATTTAAAAAGTTAAAATGTAACTCTAATTTTAAAACGAAAAGAGTAAAAGATTTGGGGGAATCGTTGCTATAAATTAACTAAGGTGTATAAATTAACGTGTATATTTTTTCGAAAAGAAAGACTTGGCTGGTCATCTCCATCAAGCAACTGTTTATTGTTGATTGATGGTCTGCTCATGCTTCCACATAATTGCATGACAATAATAGCATACGCATACACGATCTGGGTAACCCAAGCTCAATACGTTAATTCGCTAGAGCTACAATTATAAACACTAAAAACTCACCATTTAATCATCCATAATTGTATTCCCACTTATATAAGGCATTCAAGTCATTTGGGTATAGATAGGTATTGATTGTGGTCAAAGGTATGCATAAAATCCTCTGCAAGAACTTTCCTTAACTGGGGCATAAAATCCTCTAAGAGAGAGGAAGAGAATCAAGACCAATAATTTACTTAGGAAAGCCTATGGGGCATATTACACACCACATTCAAGTGCTAAAATTAGGGCTTTAAATCACAAGCAATTCAACAGTATGTAATCACAAGCAATTACACATTAAAATTCAAGAATAAGAATTAGGTCTTTACATCAAAGCAATTACACACCACATTCAAGAATAAAAATTGTAAAATTTGGAAACCCAATCAAATCGAACAATTACTTGAAGAATTTAATAAGATTTAATCTAATCTAACCAATATAAATACATACCAAGTGTTTGGTGGGGCGGTAATTGGTCAGGTGGTGCGGCCAAACTTCTTCTCATTCTCCTCCTTCTCTTCTCCCCCTTTCTCCTCTTCTCTCTACGCTTGAGCTCCCTTCTTCTTTTTTTTCTTTCATCTTCCGTATCGAGCGAAAGCCCGATCTCGATTTCATTTAGTTTGATCAACATCGCATGCGATCATTGATGTTAAATAATCGCACAAAACTTGGCGCCTATTATTTCGTACAAATTTTACGAGGAAAATTTGTAATAGCGACCTCTCAAAGAACGCGCGTGCGGTCAATTGATAGTAATTAGCGACTAATTTAAGGTACTATCGCAGATGTCGATCATTATTAATAGTATCGATGATCGGATATGCAAATGATATAGTCTTAATCATTATTAGGCCTTTTTCTTGTAGTGTATGCATAGTGTTTTGCATAAAGGCTGCGATAGTGTTTGCATAGTAAAAATCTTTTTATATAAAATTGAATACTTTTATAAAGTTATTTATTTTATTAGACTATAAATAGAATATATAATATTCTATTATACATAGTGTTTGTATAAGGCTTGCATAGTGTTTGCAGATAGTAAAATCTTTTATATAAAATGTATACTTTTATAAAGTTATTTGTTTTATTAGACTATAAATAGAATATATAATATTCTACTATACATAGTGTTTGCATAGTGCTGCATAGTATTTGTATAGTAAAATCTTTTTATATAAAAAAATGTAATACTTTTATAAAGTTATTCATTTTATTAGATTATAAATAGAATATATTATATTTTATTTAAAAGATTTTGTTTTATTAGAATATTTTATTAATAATTTATAGTAAATCAATATGGACCGTCTGCTTTAAAAAGTAAATCAATCTCGACCGCTTCATGAATTAGTTACTATTCACCCATTCTCCTATAAATAAAGCTCATTCCTTCATTATTTCTTACGAATTCAATTTAAACTCTAGAGAAAACTATAGAGAAAGAAAGAAAAAAGTATTCTGCTTCTACTACTCCTATATCCAGATTCTTCTAAGGTAAGGGATATTATTTGTTGTACTCGTAAGTGGGGTATTTTTTTTCGTATGAATGAAGAGAACTTCATTATTCCATTCTTTATTATTACGTTAGAATAACTTTGATACGCCGACTACCCTATACTTGGTGAAATTCTTCATTATTCCATTCTTTATTATTATTGTGGAATAACTTTTGTCTATCAAAAATATCGCATACATGGTGAAATTCTTCCGCTATTCCATTCTTTATTATTATGTTGGAATAACTTTATCATCTGCAAGCATACCGCATACATGGTGAAATTCTTCTGTTATTCCATTCTTTATTATTCTGTTGGAACATCCTGTCTGTGCGTTTACGCATGACCTGGTTCCATTATTTATTATTCTGTTGGAATATCTTATCTGTGCATTTACACATGACCTAGTTCCATTATTTATTATTTTGTTGGAATATCCTGTCTCTGCGTTTACGCATGACCTGGTTCCGTTATTTATTATTCTGTTGGAATAACCTGTCTGTGTGGTCTATCGCATGCCTGGTGATTTCTTTTGTTATTCCATTCTTTATTATACTCAGTTGGTTAAAGTTTTGGGTTTTATACTCCATTAAATTAGTGGAATATTTTTGATATTTGCGCTTCATCTAGTATCTTTTCATGGAAATTTTCTTTTGAGCATTCTTGAATTTTACTCCACAAAGCAGTATCATGTTGACAATTTGGACTTTATGGGTTCCTGGATAAATTAATTCTTGAACTTGTTTTATTGAATTCTTATATCATTGTCATCATTCTCATGTTTATATTATGTTGAAAGTCATCTGTGGCCTGTAGTGCATAGATGGACTTGGTATGATTATGACCAGGGATTATTTGGTATAATCATGACCGTAATGTTACAAATGATGTGGTAAAAGTCCTCTTTGGCCCGTAGTGCATTGATGGACAGTGGTTGGCATGATCATGACCATTTATGAATACACGAATATCCTTGGTCCGTAGTGCATGGATAATCTGTGGTTGTGATACTAATGAATATCCTTGGTCGTAGTGCAGGGATGATGTGGTTTATTTATTAAGCTGAGTCTCAGCAATAAAAGTGATGAAAAACCTTTTAAATCATCGAAGATAGTAGATTTTATTCTCTACTTGACTCTTTTAATGGATTTCTTATTCCGCTGCAGTTAAACTTGATGTTTGTTATATTATATCGGTTTAACATCTTGTTGAAGAAGGCTAATAATTTATTCTCGCATTATCTTAGTCATAATATTTCTTCTTGGGCTAGTTGAGCTCACCCTTTTACTTTCATTGTTTTTCTTGTGAAATGAGAACGTAGCGAGGACTAGTCGGGGAACGGAGTGACTGGCCTAGATGATAAAGATCGATGAGTCCTCACTATTCTATGAAATAGTGTGTTAATAAATGTATTGAGGACTTATTTTGAGTTTGAATACTGTCTAGAAGACAATATTTGTATTAAAACTCACAGCTCATGTTGTATACTTAAGATTGTATTTGTATTCTGTACCATGTATTTGGCGACTCAGAATAGGTGATGTATACCTATTTTGGGGGCGTCACACACCTGAAGTTTTCTCCTTGCGACGATCCTCTCCTTCATCTACAACCTGTCCCATAACATTACTTCTGCACTAGCAGTCGAACACATAACACTCTAATACAATAATTTCATATCTAATACAATAACATCAAAAGCAAAACAAAAAATATTATACAAATGCATGATTTAGCCTACCAGAAGTTTGGAAAACAGAACAACGGAGTAAGAACCCAAAAGGAAAGATAGAGAAATATGAACATCTCCACATTACATTTCAAATTTAAGTTTTCCGTCATCACACAACATAAGACAAGAAACTATTAGGCAAATTACAAATATCGTAGAAACTAATTAAAATACAGAAAAAATACAAATTCCTAAACAAGCACCAAAGAAACTAATGAAAGCAGCCCCTGCCACAAAGATTCCCATCCTGAAACACGAAAATGTCATCAATGTAAACTACAAGATGGAGACAAAATTGCAATAAAGAAAACAATCAAACAAAGACTTACAATCATCGTTAATGTCAACGGCCTCCTCATCGTACACTCCAACAAGTTGTGGACAATTTCTTTTGTCATGCGACACTCTAACAATCCCACAACCATTGTATTTCCTAGCCTTCTTGATAGCCTTCTCTTTTCCTCCCTTAAGTCGTTTACCACAACCCTTTGTCCTTACCGAAGATGGTTCTTTGAGACTTAGTTGTTGGCTCTCAAGAGAAATGGGCATGTTGATACTCCCTTCCATATCCATGCTACCATGATTCATGGCGACAAACCTCCTTTGAGTTGATAACAACATTTCTTTCAATTCTTTTGTGTTATCTTCACTTAATGCAGCTTCATCAATAACATTAGACGCAATTTGGAAGAGACTACTATGCCTCAGTAACACAGAAGTATCACATATTTCACTCACACTCCCACCCAAGTCATCCATAACCCTACCACATTTCGCAGATTTTGTCCACCTCCGCAAGATGTATTGATTAGGTAATTCCATAACCTCTTTTTTTGTGAAATATGCCAACATATGCCTACATGGAATTCCATCACTCTCAAACATCTGAAAACTACATTTAACAAAGTTTGATGACTTGTCAAATGAAAGCTTACGGTCATTAGAATCACCCTCCTTTACATTCTGAACATTGTACATACAGTTGTTGTCATCTTTAAATGTATGTGTTATCACATACTTGTCACTTTCAAGCAGTTGCTCTTGAAACTTGTAAAAAATAGTTCCTGTGTACAACTCACTCATCTGGTATTCCATGACCCTCCCAGTTACTGTTTGTGGCTTTTCATTGACATCCTTATGATCGAAATCTAGTTCATTATGTCACATTTTTGCAAGTCACCTATTAAACTGCGTCACAAAAACCAACATTGAGTTTTGAGGAGACACATACTTCTTGAAAAAAGCATGAGCCCCTTCAACTCTTTGGCTACTAGTCATGTGGGCAGAAAAAATATGTCTCGAAAATGTCGGAACCCATCGCTCGCGAATTTCGTACATCTCCTGCAACCAATCATTCGTGTCAAATTTAGCTTTCCCTACAACCTCAGCCCATCTTATTTTAAACTCGTCTGGGCTCTCAGATCCATATACAACAACTCAACTCGTCATAATGTTCTTTGTAGGGAATTGGACCTAATTTTTTAGAAAACTTTTTCAAAATGTGCCAAATGCAATACCTATAAAAAGTATTTCGAAGCATAGCATGAATTGAATTTCGTATGGCCGGATCTTAATCAGTTATGATCATTTTGGACGGGCTACCCGGCATCGCTTTTAACCATTCCTTGAAAAACAAATCAAAAGCATCAATCTTTTCACCACTTAATAATGCACACCCTAAAAATGTTATCTGTCCATGGTGATTAACCCCTACTATAGGTGCAAAAATCAAATTATAGCGGTTCGTATTGTAAGTTGTATCAAACACAAAAACATCCCTAAAACTTTTGTATGACTTTCTACATATTGCATCCACCTAAAAATAATGAATCATGACACCCTCCTCTTTCTCGAATGTAAAAGTAAAATCGGGATTTTTTTTCTCATCCTTAAAATACTCAAACAACAGATTAGCATCATGTCCCTTTAAAGCATTCCTCCTATCTCTTTCAGCATTATAAAAATCTCGTGTTGTACATCCAACATTTTCAGGACCTCCAGCTTCCATTTCTAAAATACTCATTTGTTGCCATGTTGGCACATTAGCTTTTGATAGTTGTTCTGTTAAATTTCTTTTGGCAAGTATCACTACACGATGAGAGTGCAACAAATGTACTTTTCTTGGGGTCGTAAGAGGATGGTTATGACCCTCAACAAATTGTCTAATAACAAACCCCCCCGCGTCGGTCCGGTCTTTCACAACTACCAATCTTGCACCACAATCAGCTCTAGTTAGGCCCCGTTTTCGTACAATCTGTTGAGTTTTGTTGGGCAAAATTCTCCTCAACTTTTCTTTATAACAAACAAATTCCTTTCTAATTATTTCACCGTTAGAACTCTTCTTACTAGAACTTAACCGCGTACCAAATCCACCTTCTCTACCATAGTTGTTATAAAATTTACAAACATCGCCTAAGTTGTGAAAATGTTGCCCAATTTTTGGTATCAACTCGTTTTTAACTTGCGGAGTGTAAAGTTGTTGAGAAGAATTACCAGATGATACCATTTCTGTCTCTTCTACACAATGCTGCATTCTGCAAACCCAACAACAATGTACAAACAAATAATGAAATTAAAAAAATCTAACTTGAACATTCGAATAAACAGTTTTGCTGAACCAATAAATTAGTTAGAACTATTTTCAGATTCTGGAGCTCCTTATAGTGTGATGGTGACCGAGTTTAGATAATGAATTAGACATGATATATCAATAATATGACTTGGAACCTCCTAGATAATAATTTGAATATGGAACCATACTAACAGAGCTTTGTAGCTTGTTGAACTAAAACCACTATCACCCTAGGCAAATATTCTTTAAACTTTCTTGCAACTAACAAAATTTTACTAAGCCTCCTATATAGAGCAACTTTAAATGTACTCCTCCACTTCCAAGTATAAATTTATCAGTTGCATTGGAGTGCTTTGTTCATGGTTTGGTAATAATAGATTTTTTAAGGAATAAGGCGATATCCAAATTTGAAATGAGGAATTGGAAGTGCATACATGAAAAATGTGAAACTCAAAAGTCTTACCAGACAACTTTCCACAGAAAGATGATACGATATATTAAACGGAAAAAAAAAAAACCTTAAACCCTTACTCGTCTGTGTTCAACTTTGACCGGAGTTTGTGAAAGAAACTCGTGATTTTGGGAAAAGAGATCACTTGCTGTGAAAGAAACTCGCGATTTAGACCTTACCTTTCCAACGTGAGTGAAAGAAACGAGAATAAGAGAGAACTGGTCTTTAGGAAAAACGTGAAGAAGAGAGAACTGATCAATTTCGATTTCGGACAAACGAGAGATCTGGTATTTTTTGACCCCACGCAAGGCTTTTTACCCGACATGATCCGCGTATATTTTTCCCCCCCAAAAGCTCCCTGATCTGGGTCGTTGTTTCTCATCCCATGGCTGAGAAAAGAAGTTCGAATTTTAGTTAAAATAAGGGAGCCCTGACCAGATCGGTTCCGTATATATATATATATATATATATATATATATATTATATAAGTTTTGTTTTATTAGATTATAAATAGAATATATTATATTTCATTTAAAGTTTTCGCTTTATTAGAATATTTTATTGCATAGTGCTGCATAGTAAATCAAAATTTTTCGAAATTTCTACCAAGGATTTGGCGCCTGTGAATGTATTTATGCGGCAAATTGCGGATTTTATTTTCTAAATAATATCCTTTCATTCTCCTATAAATAGGATGCTTAGTTTAGAATTAAAAATCACACCAGAATCAGAGAATTCTTCTTCTATAATATTGAGCGTATTTCTTTCGAGTTTAAGGAAGATTTGATTGTAGAAAATAGTACAAGTTTTTTTCAAAAATATCCCCGCTATACCAGTTGAAATACTCTTCTTTTTAAGGTAAGGGGTATTATTTATTTCATATTCGCTTACGATATTATTTTTCGTATTCGTAAAAATTTTTATTTCGTTCATTATTCGCAAGAAATATTATCTTCATTTAATATTCGTAAGGAATATCATCTTCGTTCAATATTCGAAAATAATATTATTTTTGTTTAATATTTGTAAAGGATATTATTTTTGTTCAATAGTCGTATGAAATAATATTTTCTTTCATACTATGTAGTATGTAAGTAATATTATTTCGTTTCAGATTTTGAATTCTATACTCATTTTGTTAAGTTTTGGCTTCTATACTCCATGAAATTAGTAAAATATCCTTGATATTTGCGCCTCATCCAGTATCTTTTTATGGAAATATTATTCTGAGCATTCTTGATAACTTTTAACTTTTTCATGTCGGAGTACTATTCACGGGGTACTATTCCTGAAGTACTATTCACAGGGTACTATTCACTCGGGTACTATTCACCCAGGGTACTATTCATGACAAAAATTGATTTCTTTTCGGTCCAAATTATTTTTGATACATTATTATTCTTGAATTTTACTCCACAAAGCAGTATTGTGTTGACCATTTGAATGTTTTTAAACTTTGAATAAATTTAAAGTCTTTAATATTTATCCTTGATCTCGTTTGATTGAATTTTTATATCATTGTCATCGTCCTCATGCCTATATTATGATGAAAGTAATCTTTATCCCGGAGTGCATAGATGGACTGTTGATTGGTATGATTATGACTAGGGATTATTCGGTATAATCATGACCTGTAATGTTACAAGTGATGTGGATTATTTATTGAGCTGAGTCTCAGCAACAGTTGTTGGTATGATCATGACCATAAGTTCTCTTCGGTCAAGGGTGCAATAATGAATTGTTGTTTGGCATATTCATGACCATTGGTGAAAACACGAATATCTTTGGCCCGTAGTGCATGGATAATTCGTGGTCGTGATACTAATGAATATCCTTGGCCCATAGTGCATGGATAATTCAGTGATGCGGATTATTTTTTTAAGCTGAGTCTCAGCGATAAAATTCATGATAAACTTTTAAATCATAGAAGATAGTAGATATCATGTTCTACTTGACTCTTCTAATGGATTGCTTATTCCGCTACAGTTGTTGATCTAAAACTTGTTGTCTATTGTATTCTATCAATCGTTATACTGTTCAAGGCTAAGGATAATTTATTTTGCATTATCTTAGTCATAATATTTCTTACTGGGCTAGTTGAGCTCACCCTTTTCTTTCACTGTTCTCTTCAGGAAATGAGAATATAGCTGGGACTAGTCGGGGAATGGATTGACTGTCCAGATGGTTGTTTTAGTAGTCCTCACTATTCTGTGAAATAATGTGATAATAATTGTAATGAGATTGAATTTGAGTTTGGATATTGTATAGAAGACAATATTCGTGTTAAAACTCTCAGCTATTGTGTTGTCGTATTTTGCACGACAGTTGTATAAGTAAGTTTGTATTTGTATTCTGTACCATGTATTTGGCGACTCAGAATGGGTGATGTATACCTATTTTGGGGGCGTCACAGTAGAGTTTATTTAGTGTTGGGTGTAGAATTATAATAGTTCGAGACGAAAATGAAAGTGTGATATTTGCTATTTACGATAAAATTCTGCCAAAAATGTTCAATTGCAATATTTGTGGGCCCTATTTTATTTTATTTGTATATTATTGCCCTATTGAATGAATGTACTTACTTTCCCAATACTAAAATACACTAAGTAGCATTTACTTAGTTTTACATTAATAAATAAATAAAATAGAGCTAAATGTATATACACATGGCAACAAGTTTTTTGGGCTATATCGACGGTTCACCCGTTGTGATGCCCCAAAATAGATCCACACAATCCATTTTGAGTCGTCAAAATAATTTAAATACAAACTTCATTTATACTGTTGTGTGTCATGAAATATCTGACATAACACATAAATCGAGAAATTGAATACAAATATTGCATCGTACATAATACGACAATATTTATACTCAAATTAAGTCTTCATTATAATTATTGTCACACTATTTTATAACATAATGAAGATTGCTATAATAATTATCTGAGGGAATATTTCATCGAAATTAATACTTTTTCTTGTAGGCTTAATTTCTAATATGAGGATTGACATTTTTAGTAAAGAGTACATTAATTTAACAAATTCTTAAAGATCTAATTATATATAAGAATTAACGTCTCCAATTAATCAATATATTGTTTACATGCACAGAGCCCCTAGTTAGCCGTTGGTGGTAACTTGCTATAGAGATAGACGTGATGGCCATTCACTAGGATGATACATGTCAAAACCCCGAGCGTACCTTTCTCTTTCTGTACGGCACTCATGCAAGCTAGCTGCACATACTGATGTCCTTTTGGTCCCTATCTATATGTTGTGACCAAGTAGCTAGCTAGAGTATCAACTTAATTGGTTTTCTTAACACGTGACTTAAAGTCATGTACTAATTAATAAAATTCAAAGATGAAGACTGAATTTAAGTGATTAGATTCACTTAAATATAATTTTTAAATATATAAAATAAAATTTTAGTGACTGTATATATTTAAAAATTATATTTTAGTGGGCTCCATCACTTAAATGTAGTGTACATTTTTTAAATTCCGTAATTAGTATGTACCCTAAGGGCACACGTTAAGAAAATTCCAACTTAATTACTCACTCCGTGTGTCTATATACGACGTTTTAGATTATTTTTTTTTTTAAAATTATTTATCGTTTTATATAATTTAAGAAAGAGAAAGAATATGAGACAAGTATGATAATTATGAAAATTTAAGGGTATTATAAATAATTAATATTATATTTAATGCTAGTACTTTAATGAAATTGATATTTTCAGAACTAAAATTTTATATTTTCACAATGTTTCTCTCACATGATTCTGGGACTCATCTATTTATTATTCATGTAAAAGGAACCTTGTGAAATTATCATTTTTATTTGTGGAAATATCAATTCTCTATTTTAATTATTTACTGCTATTATTATTTCTGGTCCAAGAATTTATGATCACTACTACCAACTGTTTGTCAACAATAGTTTTTATTATTATGCAGAATTGAATTAATCCTCGAGTCCATCTGCCCACGTAGTCGCTAGTTATGATCGATCAATAGGAATCTATATATGATATATGGACAGACAAATTCATGGTTCATTCGGTAACTGTTTCTATTTGTAATTCTTGTTTTTTTTTATGTTCAATTTCATATGATTTTAATCGGTAGCAGAAAATGATATTCAGTACATATACGTTTTTGATTTTGAAAAATGAATCACTTTGTAATTCCAACTTAATTTAAAGAGGTCTGACATCAAATTCTATATATTAAGATAAAATTGACAACTCCACTTCTTCAAAAATGTGTGGGGTGATTTTTTCTTTCAGTAATAATAAAAGTAAGCGAAAGCATAAATATAAACCGGTTATAACGATATTTTTTTTCGTCGTTATATTAATTAAAAGTCAATTTTCTATGCTATAACAACGAAAAAAATCGTCGATATAGTCGGTTGTTTGCTGTAATTTGTTGGAGAATCTGACCGTGTGTGTATATATATATATATATATATATATATATATATATATATATATATATAGTTAATCCATCCACAAAGAACCTTTGTAAGAAATTTCCTTTTTGACCATTAAAATTTATTTTTTTTTTTTGGTAGAAATTTCAATAATGAAAAAAAGATTCTTCCACAAAGAACCAAATTGATGTGAATGGACCACATATATATATATATATATATATATATATATAAAAAAACCTAAAAACAATAATTTAAACAACACAGAGTTGAGTAGAATCAGTTATCAAACAAACCGTTAATTTTTACGTACGCTGTGTATGAGAGGAGGCTTGAAGAGGAGGAGGAGGAGGCTTAATTGGCTTTATTACGTGGATGAAAGGGGCAAGACATGCAGGCGCAAGAATGTGGGAAATGCAAGCATGAGAATATATGGAACAAGGAAATGTAGTTAGCAACTACTTACTCACTCTACTATTGATGAAAGGAGATTCATTCAGATCTTCTTCTTCATCCTCCTCCTCCTCTAGGCTCTAGGGGACCGCCACTTGCAACTTGACCACAACCACCTTTCTCATTCAATCATTCAACCGTCCAAAGTGCTTATATTCAGAATTGAAATTGTACTCCCAGGTGCACTTTTCACCTTTATTTTTGCTCAATGCTAGCTAGCTTATTCAAACGTATAACCATCTCATGTTTTGATTTGATTGAATTGCTTAATTAATCACTCTTACTTTCCTTCCAAAATTTAAAGCAAATTTGTAAAATCTTAAAATCCAGCATTGATATATCATGAAATATTATAATTGTTTTGATAAGTTCATATCAGTTTTGAATAATTAAAATGTATCACAACCAAATGTAATGTTCTTTTTAAAGTTTTATATATATATAGACTACTGCCACATTGAAAAACCAGGATCCATTTTGTGCTGGAGCAAGATCAATGAAAGATTGGCATGTTCTAACTATTATATGTTTTAAGACATTCCAAATACATTTATGTATATACACATTATCTATTCATGTACTTAATTAATTCATGAATAATTTACAATTAATTTGTTTTAATTCACAGGAATATCATGTAATTTTATAATCTTAAAATAAAAATATATCTCTAATTTTATAATAGATTAAAAAGAAAAATATATTATTAATTTTAGAACAACAAAGGGAGTATCTAGTTTGCCATTCGCATGATTAAAGTTAGGGCACTCAATAATTCCAGAAATGCACGTGCTGAATTGGAGATCATGGGGTGTGTGTGTGTCTATATATATATATATATATATATATATATATATATATATGTCGATTAGATAAGATACATATGTATAGTTAGTCGATCATAATATAAAAATGAGCGAGCCACTATAAAAGAAAAATATTCCCACTCCCACGAAAGAGATAGACAACATATATATAAGGGGAAATTAATGATTTATTTGTTAAAAAATTTTATGAGGAAATTGGATTGTTTACATCAACTTTAAATGATAAAATAAAATATATAAATTAGGATGAGATCAATTTTAATTGTATGTATCTACATACGTGGTTATTAATATATAATGACATAAATTTGTATTAATTTATATGTCGGTATACATGTGGAAAGATGGTAGGAATAGGATAACCAAAGGACTTGGTCTAATGGTTACGTAATCTTCACCTTGAGTTACTACTACGTGATGAAGATCAAATCTTCTCACAAGCACAAGTGCAAGTCTCTTCCTTAATTTGAGTACTGTCCTCTAGATCAAGGAGTTGTTGATGAAGATCAAATCTTCTCACAAGCACAAGTGCAAGTCTCTTCCTTAATTTGAGTACTGTCCTCTAGATCAAGGAGTTGTTGAGTTGAGTAGTGTGAGAGAGGATGACTGGTAAGGTAAAATTGGGTGTTAATTAGACTTTAAAAACAAATAATAACACAGTCACACAGATATTATATAAAAAAAAGATAAATAAAAACACATGATATACTTAGTTTTACTAATTTGTTAGTTTTGTTAGTCTGATGTATTCAAAAGATACCTCACACAGTCACACACTCTACAATGATCCACACACTAAATAATATTATTTTATAATAACTAGAAAACCCTAACTGATATAGTATGGGCTCAAACTCAATACATTAGTACAACTCAAGATCGGACTACTAATAAATCTCCAAATCACGACTACCGTATCTTAGTAACAATGAATTGAACTTGCAAAAATATAAATCAATTCCAACACTAAAAAAGTTTACCCATGCCGAAAAAAAGAAAGAAATGACAACACATATCTAAATCCATATTTGGTTTAGAGGAAAGAGTACAACTACTCTTACAACCCCACTAGCTAGCTTATGGCATGAATATATATTGCACTTTTCTAGTGGACCTGTTTATTTTCCATCTCCATCTTTTATGTAGATTGATCAAATCACAAAAGAATCTTCCACCTCTAACACCAAGTGATGCCAAAGATTGATTGTTATGTATATATAGTGAGCCTTCAAATTCAAAAACATGTCAGAATCCAATGTAGTGTTTTTTGGGGGTTAAGTCCCCAGCTTATGGCATGCTTTTTAAGTAGCTTGTAGCTAGTAGCTATAGTAGAGTTTCAAAAGCATGCATGGGATCCATCCGTTCTTAAAAACAATAATTAAAGTTATAATTGTTTTTTTGCTCTCAAAAGAATAAGTTAAGGTACATCAAGTGAATGGTAATTATGTTATTTAGTGGAGTTGAAAAATATATTTTACTTGTGCTTTTGAGGAAGAAGGAAGTAGATGCGTGGACTATGGAGAGAGAATATAAACCCTCCCCCAGTAATGAGTCTTTTTTTTTCCCCTAATTTATGATTGGGGTTTGAACCCAAAATCTCTTATTTTGCAAGATACCAACTGAATCAAGGCGGGTACTGTTTACCCAAATTTGGCATTGGAAAAAGATAGCCTTTGCTGTCTGATATGGGGTCTTTACCATCAGGCTGAAGTATAACAACCGTCTTGGAGACTAGCACTAGATTGAAATTGACATTGAATGAAATGATATATCTTTCCATATTGAATTCTAGAGAAATGCTACAGACAAGACATATTCTATAAATATTTTATAATATGTTGATGTGGCATACTTTACCACAGTATATTGATGAACAAATTATTTTAATGTAGTATTTAGCCCCACCTAAAAAGTTGAGAAGTATGTCATATCAGCATATTGTAAAATGTTTGTAAAATAAATTGTCTCTAGCATTATTCTTGAATTATATATATATATATATATATATATATATATAGAATTATGTTTAATCATGTTAACTTCAATCTCTGTAATGATATTTGTTAACGTCAAGATCCGTACACGCGCTTCAATTACCAAAAACGCGTTAAATCCTGCACAGAAACTAATAAACACCGAGAACTTGACGAACTTTGTCGCCGGGAGACAGTTCCGGTGTGAGAATAAGTACAGGCTAAACAAGGTTAACAATGGGGGCTTAAAGCTTTAGTGCTAGAAAGTAATATATGTGTATGTACCTTGTAATTAAGGTAAAAATCTCGTATTTATAATGATCTCACCACTTTCACGTAATCCTTTCCTGTAATGGATTGGAGTTTCTTATTAAATTCGACTCCTGGACATAATCAAATAAGATCTCCTAAATATAAGAAATTAGATCTAAATCCCCATACCTCCTTATATTCAGAAATCAAACATAATTAAGAATCTTAGATTCTTTAAAATATTCCAACTCCCAAATTAAAATACTATACGGGTCAAAACAACCCCACATAGACTGCAACCCATTGCACCATTCGGACTAATCATGACCCAACAATATTCTAACATGATGATTAAGACTGAGATATTTAAGTTTTATTGTTAATTCTAAATTCATAATATACGTGTCAAAAATTTAAAAGAGACTTTCGAATAAAAGGAAAGGCACTATTTCCTCTATCCCAAATAAGTACTGGAGTTTCACAACTAGTGCATATAGAAGTACTTACTCGGTGGCAACTTGGGTCATTAATTATCGGCTTGTAAGAGCTGGGCCGATCCCTTAAGGGCTATCATACATGGAAGCCCACCGTTTATTCAAAAGTATAGCTTTGCCATGCATTGGTTGTCCCATTTACTCCAAATATGTCCAAAAGAAATGCATAATCGATAGCCAGTGGTAGCAGTTGCAGTTGGGCTTAAGGATAAACTTTTTAAAAAGCCCGTTTCTGATACAGATTCCAAGCCATCCCACCCCCCACCCCAACCCCCCCCCCCCCACCCCCGCCGCGGAAATCAGTGCAATTGACTTATTGACTTTTTTCAGGCATATTATTTTTTTTTTAAAATTCAAAAAAATTGAAGTTTTTAAAATTTATTATAAAACTTTAAAATCAACTTAAACTTTGGTATTTCTTCATTATTATATTCAACTTTTTTGAATAGTTCATTCCATATTTACTAATTTATTAAATACAATTAAAAAAACATAAATTAGAGAGCTTTTATGTGCATTAACATTAATTATGCATTAACTACGTATTAATAGAGAAAAAAAGAGTACATGAGTCCAATTTAATTATAAAGCAAGCTGGATACACAAAAAATATATATATATATAAGAGGACGAATTCACAAATGCTCGAATATTCCACTAGGCGGAGAGAGCAGATCCTCTGTCCCTATTTTTCTTGTTTACTTGTGTTGCTTCACTTAAATTTTAACATCTGACCTTTTATTTAATTTTAGAGTTAATTGGTTGTAAGTAAAAGGTTAGGTGTCAAAATTTAAATGGGGGGACACAATAGAGACCGAGAAAATAAGGACAGAGGATCTGCTATCCTAGGTGGAGGGGGGAGCTACTTGAAATTAAAATTGATCACCAAAACAACATTAATAGTTGTAGTTGTTGATCCCAAACAAAAAAAAAAACAAAATCATACTAATAAATTAAATGATGAATATAAAATTAATTGTGTGACACTTTATTTGACCCCAAGAATGGATTGGATCGATCGGATCGAAACGACTTTCTTGTCGAAACCCTTTTTTCTGTATTAATTTCTGACCGTGTGGAATTTTCATAGCCAATTTTTGAACTAACTAGACTGAGCATGAGCTTTCAAGTTGAATAGGTCGGAGTAGACGCCCACGAAAAACTTGTCAAAAATGTCACTGTAGACGGGGCAAGTAAGGGTAGAATAGTAATGAAGAAGCTCTTCAATGTCCAATACATTCTCCTCAATATTATTTCTCATAATATCCATATTTTCCAATTCCTTAAGCTTTTTGGCCAACAAACTTCTCCTCTCCTTTCTTATAATATCTCCCCTACATGTCTTTATAAATATCTCTTCTTCTCTTATAACTCCTTCCTGCACAATTATCTTCTTCTTCTTCTTCTTCTTCTTACTTTGGCTTTGATCCGAAAATAGTAGTTTTGTAGGTGTTGGTGATGATAATGTGCTGTTCTTGCTTCTCTTCTTCACGGGGGCAGGCGGCGGCGGCTTGTCTATTTTGACAAATATGTCCAATTGGTCCTCCCTATTAAAATAATTCTCAATGCTAAAGGGTTTAGAAGGAGGGGTTTTGGGAAGCCTTTGGTAAGTTCCTCCGCAGAACAAAGACTTGACAATATTTTGTATACTTCTTTGAAAGAACTTCTTAGGGTTGGAAAGGGAGCTTGGTAGAGGCATTGGAGATCACTAGGGTTGGCTTATATATTTTTGCTGGATGATGATCACTAGCATGGCTTGTTTAAGTACTAAACAAAGAAAATGGAGGAGGGAGAGGTGAGCCTTCCCTTTTGGCCTTTAATTTCTCTTTATCTTGGTCTCCACACGCTCCTTTGTTGTCTCTCATATCATATAAAGAAGGTAGGATTTATAGTAACGATTTTCATAGTAACGATTTTCATGTGAAAATGTTAAAAAAATATATGAAAATATCAGTTTTCAAAATATTATAATATTATATCAGATATAATCTTAAAAATATACCAATTAATAAACTTGTAGTGTAGTATGATAATGAATTTATTATACTTGATGATATTATTTTATGTTAATATCGTTATGAAGTAAATTTATTTTATAAAATAAAATAAAATTAACAAATAAGTCACTTTTGTAGAAGAAGATAAGTAGCACATTTAAGACAAAAAGTTTGTGACCGTTCCATAAGTAAGGAAGTTACTATTTTAAAAGGGTGGGTGAATATTATGTAGTAGGAGAACTACTTTTCGTTACTTTCTCTTTTGATGAAATGATGGTGGCGACTTGGTGTGTAGCCTCTTTAGGAGAATGAAAGGAGCGGAGCGCAGCGGTTTAATTCTATACTGTCACGCAGTGGCACAAGTAATACGAGTGTAAATTATGTAAAATAAAATAAAAATTTTATAAAATTTAAAAGATTAAATAAAAATAAAAGTTAATATAAAAAAATAAAATAGTAATACAACTAAATTTGTAAGAACAAAAAAATATATAACACAAATTCACCGTCAGCAACTCAAGAGAATGTCTTTATACATAAAATGAAGGATAATTATGTAATTTAGTAAGATCTATTCGTGTAAAAAAATAAAATTACTCATTATTTTTATAAATCTTGTAAGAACGCGAAGAATAAATTTAAATATTTATTTATTCGATTTTTTTTAATATGTATAAAATTTATTTTTTGTTCATTCTTTTAAAGACGACGGGAGTATTTTTTTTAATTATTTATGCCCCGGAAACACAAAGTCAAAGAAACAATTAAGGCTGTAAACGAGTCAACACAGTTCGGGCTCGACTTGAAAAAATACAAGCGAGACTCAGATTCGTTAATAATATGATACAAATCTAAGCATTAAAAATAGTTCGAATAAAAATATGAGTAGAATTTGAGCAAGGTTATACTCGACTCGTTTAAGATTCAAACTACTCGAATTTTTTATTGTGATTCGATACATACTCGGTTAATACATATTCGATTAGATGTTCGATACATTCTCTTATAATATATACAAATTTAAATCAAATTAAGATAATTAGTTATTATTTTGTTTTGTTTTTAATTTTAATTGTGATTTTATATTTGTAAAGTGTAATAATAAATATATTTTCTCATTTTTAAGTAAAATAATAAATTTAATTTATAATTATATTTATTATAAAACTAATTATTATGTAGAGATTCGAATTCGAGCTTTGAATTTGAAGCTCATGAGTGAGATTTGAATAAATATTCGAATTCGAGTCGGATCGAATTCGAGTAATAAATATTCGAGTCGAAATCGAATCTGAAGTAGGAATTTTAAATTTAATTGAATTGAAATTCAATTGAATACAAATTTATAATTTCGAATTGAATTCGAGTAATTCTCTGTTCGCTCCGATTCGACTCGTTTAAACCCTTAAAAACAATGTTAGACCAGTAAAATACATGTTGATGGGTAGATATCACTAAACATACTATGGCCCTTTCTCCTAAAATCATTAACTAAATAGGCCATCCATATTATTTCCTTATTTCATCAGTCTGGAAAATTAAAGATTAAGGTATGACGTACTTAGTGTCAGATAGTCTCTTATACTATCTTTTTGGTTTTATCTTCTTCTTTTTTTCACAGAGGTTATGTTATTTGATAAAAACATTTTCAACTTTTTTTTATCTTAAAAAAAATATTGAGCCAATATTTTTTTTAAAAAAAGACTATTCATTATTATTTTACCATCACTATCTTAATTTCATATTTTTATTATTCATTTCATTTCTCTCATTACACCACCCACAACCACTAGAGGCGGACACCGATAATTAATCGACTCGAACCGGTCTGAACCGGACAGGACCGGTTATCGAATCCAGTCTAAATAAGATACCAATATCGGTACCAGTTGAACCGGTTTACCGAACCGGTTAACCGGTCCGAAATCGGTTTGATACCAGTTTGAACTTAATTTTGTATCGATTGCTTTTTAACCCTGCTTCCATGAAAAGTTTAAAAAATCCTAAGATCCAAGTAATAACAAATGTAACTAATTAAACCAAATACTAGCAGATTACAATAACATTTAACTGATCCAACTTCCAAGCACATTCAACTGATCCAAATGAGTACCACAAGTCCATGATTTTCATACATAACTACAATCCAAGATTAAAACTTGACATAAAAGAAATAGTGTTATGATAACATTATTACAAATAGTAGCAACAACAACCCAACTTCATAATATAGTAACAAACTAGCAGTCCAAACTAGCATCAGCAGACCAGCAAACAGAGTAACAGACACTAGCATAGCAGCAGTAGACCACAGGCAATAGAAAAGGATGGAGAGACCAGAAGAGAGCAGACCACCTAGGTAAAGGTACTCTCTACGCTTTGCTAACATGGCTGCTGCTGTGAAACAACTAAAGGCCACAACAGTTCCCACAAATGCACTGACCACAATGCTGCATTTAAAGTAGAAAGATTTCAATCAAAATAAAAGAGTACTTTCCTAAATATAAATACGCACTGACTGACTAAAATGCTAAAATGCACGTAAAAACATCATTTCATCATAGGTACAAAGTGTACAACCATCTAGACAGTTAATGAAATTATGTACGTAAATCAAAACAATGCAGATTTAATTTGGAGATCAAGTTCTTGTTGTAGTCAACTAATAAATGGCAATGAGAATAAACCTTCTCCTACATTAAAAGGGTTGATTCAATGAGTGACATGAATGAACACTCAACACAATGCATATTCATTTCACTATTTAATTTGACAAGATTTGCACCTAAATCATATGACAACGCTCAGCATTGACTTTTAAAAATTAAATTTATCATACTAACTGTAAAGGAAAGAGGTGAAGGGTTTAAACACAGAAACGCACAGCGAAAATAGAATAATTTAAACCAATTTTGAAACCCTAAACAGGATCCATGCGAAAAATAATTAATTCAGTGGTTAGAAATTATACCGATTAAGAAAGCTAGAAACGATGTGGTCGAATCTCCAACGCAATTCAAACGAACATCCTCTCTATGGTATCTACACGAACGCTCCGCGAACCGTCGTACGATCTGCAGTAAAAGGAACTGTGATACTAGCCACCAAGGATGAGGATTTTCGAAATTTTTCTCTAGTCTCTTTCTAAGAGCGGCTAGGGTTTTTTTTGTTTGTTATGATTTACTTCCCTAGAACGCACTACAAGAAAAAAGCTTAATTCCGACGGAATATTCCGTCGGACATAAGCCTATTCAGTCGAAAATATATTATTTCCGACGAAAATATCCGTCAGAAATTCGGTCGTATATATTCATGTCGAAAATAAGATCCGTCAAGAATTTCGTCGGATATTTACTATCATCGACGGAAGTATCTCCGATGGATTTTCGTCGAACATAAACTAACTTCGACATAATATATAGGACGAAACTTTTTCGTCGAATATAATATAACCTTGTCCGACGGACTTATTCCCTCGGAAGTATCCTATTTCTGACTGAAAACTAAAGTGATCTGATATTTATTGAAATTGACTAATTATTAACTTCGACGGAATTTGCGTCGGAGATACATTAGTTACGACGGATATGTTCCGTCGAAGTTAACGTATTTCCGACCGAAAATTAGAATGCATTGACATTTATTAAAAATTGGTTATTTGTTAACTCCGAGGGAAGTTCCGTCGAGAATACCCTATTCCGTCTGAATTAACAATTTTTTTTAAATACAGATTTTAAAAGTTCAGTTTCCAGGTGTTTAAACCCATTAATGTACATGTAACCTGTCATAACCCAATACACAGTAATATAAACCTGTATATCACATTCAAATATGCAACGAACGTATGTGACGCCCCCAAAATAGGTATACATCACCCATTTTGAGTCGCCAAATACATGGTACAAAATTCAAATACAACTTAATAATACAACTGTCGTGTAAAATACGACAAAACATAAACTGAGAGTTTTAATATGAATATTGTCTTTTAGAAAATATTCAAACTCAAATGGAGTCCTCAATACATTTATTATCATACTATTTCATAGAATAGTGAGGACTACTAATGCTATCATCTGGATCGTCACTCCGTTCCCCGACTAGTCTCTTGCCACGCTCTCATTTCTGAAAGAAAGCAAAAGGGTGAGCTCAACTAGTCCAAAGAAAAATATTATGACTAAGATAATGCGTAATAATTTATCATTAGCCTTCAACGGTGTTAAATCGATAAAATATAACAAACATCAAGTTTAATCATGCGTGAACAAGCAATCCATTAGAAGAGTCAAGAGAGAATAAAATCAACTATCTTCTATGATTTAAAAAGTTTTTCATCACTTTTATCACCGAGACTCAAATTAATAAATAATCCACATCATCCTCGACTACGGCCAAGGATATTCATTAAGATCACGACCACAAATTATCCATGCACTACGCCGAGGATATTCGTGTTTTCATCAATGGTCATGATCATGCCAACAATCGTCCCATCAATGCACTACGGGCCAATGAGGACTTTTACCATATCATTTGTAACATTATGGTCATGATTATACCGAATAATCCCTGGTTATAATCATACCAAGTCCATCTACGCACTACAGGCCACAGATGACTTTCAACATAATATAAACATGAGGATGATGACAATGATATAAGAATTCAATAAAACAAGTTCAAGGATAAATTTTTAAAGATTTATAATTTAATTTATCCAGAAATCAATAACGTCCAAATTTTCTGTGAGACCCCAAATTTTATAAATAAAGATTTAAATTTCTCGATTTTTTTTTAATATTATGGTGTGGATTTAATATAATGTTATAGTTGTGGGTAATATTTATAAATTTTGCAAAGTATGCAAGTTGTTATATAATATTCGATTGGTTTGGGGAATATTCTTTTTGTTTGAAATATCCGTGACGATCGCACAATCATTGGTGGACCCCATTAACGGAAGTATTGTCGTAGTTAAAAAACGCATGTAATTATCTTTTATAAAAATAATTGGCGAAAGTGTTACCGTTAAAACTGCTGAACTACCCTAGTAAAAGTACAAGAATACGCTGTGGGTTCGCATAAGAGCAGCACTACCTGTATTGATTATTGATGCTTACGTAAGAAGTCACTCGCTTATACTCAATTATTGCTACAAGAATTGCCGCATCATATCTCATTCATATTATCGATTCAACTATTATCACAAAGATCATCTCGTATAATATGTTATATTATTAAATCAATAATTGAGATTTACTATGTTATTCATATTATTATTCGCAATATTGAAAATGTCTCAGAAGTTCATCGAGGAGAGGTTAGATAATAATCTAATCAAGGCGCCCAATAGGAGAAATCCTTATTGGAAAGCCCCCTCTTTCCTGAGAACAACCTGGTTGTTAAATATTGTGAATTATAATATTAATGATGAATAAGTTCGTGTTGATTAAAGATAGTTTCATTGTGTGAGAATTATTATTGTTAGTGGAAATCGACATTTATTTCGATAATAATTGATGTCTGGAGGTTATATTGACCAATTGGGTAATTTACCAGATAAATGAGTAATTAATTGCTAATTAATTCACATGTTTATAACTATTTGTTCACATGTGTGTACTATTGATTCACATTCTTGTACTATTAGGGGAGTTGGTGCAAGATTGATAATACTTGCATGACTAAGTTAAAAATGGAGGTATAGATGGAGGTACTATACTGTAATTCGTATTTTCACATGTCTAGAACTATTGATTCACATGATTTACTATTAGGGGAGGTGGTGCAAGTTTGATAATACTTGCAGGACTAAATTAAAAAGGAATAAAAAGGGGAAGGTATTATACTGTAATATTTTGAGCCCCAAAATGTGCAATTATTGAAACTATATTTTCCTATAAATAGAAGCTCATTCTTCCTTCATTTCTCACCAATTCACTAAATCTATAAAGCAATTATTATAGAGAGAAATTATAGAGAGAAAGAAGAAGAGAAGTCTGCTACCTCACTATTCCAGTATCCAATTTTCTTCTAAGGTAAGGGGTATTATTCTTTCATATTCATGAAGATAGTTATTTTCTTTCAATACTCATAAGGGTTGTTATTCCATTCTTTATTATTCTCGTTGGAATAACCTTGCTTGTCTTGCCCATCGCATGCCTCGTAAAATCTCGTTGTTATTCCGTTCTTTATTATTCTCATTGAATATCCCGTCTGCAAGTGATTACGTACGACCGGTTCCATTCTTTATTATTATTCTGGAATATCCTATCCGTATGGATTATGCATGATTATACGGTTCCATTCTTTATTATTTTGTTGGAATATCTTGTCTGTGCGATTACGCATTTACCAATTCCATTCTTTATTATTCTCATTGAAATAACTCCATCATGCGGCCTATCGCATGCATGGTGAATTCTTTTATTATTCCATTCTTTATTATTATGTTGGAATAACCTGTCTATGTGGATTACCGCATACATGGTGAATGATCCTTCGTATTCATTCTTCATTAAATTGTGGAAATGATCTATCTACATGGATTTACCGTACGGTGTGAAAATCCATTTGCGAGCTTCGTATATTCTATTATACTCGTCTGAGATATCATTTCTTTTGTACTCGTCATGGAATATCATTTTTTTGGGTATTTTTTTACGAGTTACTATTCACGGGTCACTATTCACCCAGTTAATATTCACTCTAGTATTATTCACTTGGGTATTCGGGGCACTTTTCGTGCCGGAGTACTATTCATGGGTTACTATTCACCCGATTACTATTCACTCTAGTATCATTCACTCGGGTATTCGGGACACTTTTCGTGTCGGGGTACTATTCATGGGGTACTATTCCCGAAGTACTATTCATGGGGTACTATTCACTCGAAAAATATATTTATTTTCTGTCCAAATTATTTTTGGTACATGAATATTAATCTTGAATTTTACTCTACAAAGCAGTATCATGTTGACAATTTGGACGTTATTGATTTCTGGATAAATTAAATTATAAATCTTTAAAATTTATCCTTGAACTTGTTTTATTGAATTATTATGTCATTGTCATCATCCTCATGCTTATATTATGATTAAAGCCATCTTTGGCTTACGTGCATAGATGAACTTGGTATGATTACGACTGAGGGGGATTATTCTCGTATAACCATGACCGTAATGTGACGAATGTTGCGGTAAAAGTCTTCATTAGTTCTGTAGTTCATCGATGGACGCTTTGTTGGTATGATTATGACCGAGGATTATTCGGTATAATCATGACCATTGATGATTACATGAATATCCTTGGTTGTGGTGCGGATGATTTAATTTTATTTATTGTCGAGTCTCAAATGATAAAGTTGATGAAAACTTTTTAAATCATAGAAGATAGTATATTTTATGCTCTACTCGACTCTTCTAATGGATTGCTTATTTCACCAAAGCTTGTTGATCTAAAACTTGTTGTCTGTTGTATTCTATCAGTTGTTATACTGTTGAAGGCTAAGGATAATTTATTTTGTATTATCTTAGTCATAATATTTCTTACTGGTTAGTTGAGCTCACCCTTTCTTTCATTGTTCTCTTCAGGAAATGGGAATATAGCTGGGACAAGTCGGGGAATGGAGTGATGGTCCATGATAAATGGCTTTAGTAGTCCTTACTATTCTACGGAATAATGTGATAATAATTGTAATGAGGACACCATTGAGTGTGGATATTGTCTAGATGACAATATTTTTGTTTAAACTCTCAGCTATATTTTGTCGTATTTTACACGAATGTTGTATAATTAAGTTGTATTTGAATTTATGTACCATATATCTGGCGACTCAAGATGGGTGGTGTATACCTATTTTGGGGGCGTCACATTGTCAACATGATACTGCTTTGTGGAGTAAAATTCAAGAATAATATTGTACCAAAAATAATTTGGACCGAAAACGAATCAATTTTTATCATGAATAGTACCCCGGATGAATAGTACTCGAGTGAATAGTACCATGTGAATAGTACTTCGGGAATAGTAACCCCGTGAATAGTACTCCGGCATGAAAAAGTTAAAACTTATCAAGAATGCTCAGAATAATATTTCCATGAAAAGATACTGGATGAAGCGCAAATATCAAGGATATTCTACTAATTTCATGGAGTATAGAAGCCAAAACTTTAACTAAATGAGTATAGAATTCAAAATCTGAAACGAAATAATATTACTTACATACTACAAGTAGTATGGAAGAAAATATTATTTCAAGCTTAATATTGAACAAAATAACATCCCTTACCTTGAAAAGAAGAGTATTCCAACCGGTATAATGGGGATATTCTTGAAGAAAACTTTCACTATTTTCTATGCTCAAAGCTTTCTAAACTCAAAGAAATACGCTCAAGATTATAGAAGAAGAATTCTCTGATTCTGGTGTGATTTGCAATTCTAACTAAGCATCCTATTTATAGGAGAATGGAAGGATACTATTTAGGAAAAATCACGGACGCACAATATATAAATTTGAACGAAGTTCACGGGTTTATCAATATTTGGTACTGGCCAATTAGAAGAGAGAAAAAAATAAAAACTATCACATGTCAAGTTGAGAAAATGGCCTCATTCACATGTTTGATAGCATTATTGAATTGTTCAACCAATAAGGTGGAAGCTTTGAAAATAACATCACATATCGTGCCAAACTTCATCCACCACCACCGCCCACTCACCCACATTTAATATATATATATATATATATATATATATATATATATATATATATATATACTTATTATTCACACACCTCACCACTTTCTTCCCCACCGTGATCATTTTTTTCTTCCCCCCCCCCCCCATTTGTCAACTTTACATATATATATAATATATATAAATACATACCTTATATATATATATATATATATATAAATCTTTTATATATATATAAGTAATAAAACAAAACTGGGATAACTTTCTCCCGACGATTTTGAAAAATGAGAAAGTGGGGGTTCATACAATACGCCAACCTACAACAAATACTTCATAAAAATTCTCTCAATATTTTTTAACAACATTTATCATCATTATTATAATTTGCAATATTTAACAACCAGGTCGTTCCCAAGAAAGAGGGGGCTTTCCAATAAGGATTTCTCCCTATTGGCGCGCAATTAGGTGACCAAACCTATGACGCCCCCAAAATAGGTATACATCACCCATCTTGAGTTGCCAAATACATGGTACAAAATTCAAATACAACTTAATTATACAACATGTGTAAAAAATACGACAAAACATAACTGAGAGTTTTAATAAGAATATTGTCATCTAGACAATATCCACACTCAATGGAGTCCTTATTACATTTATTGTCACACTATTTAACAGAATAGTGAGGACTACTAATGCTATCATCTGGACCGTCACTCCGTTCCCCGACTAGTCCCGGCTACGTTCTCATTTCCTAAAGAGAACAATGAAAGAAAGGGTGAGCTCAACTAGTCCTGTAAGAAATATTATGACTAAGATAATGCAGGATAAATTATCATTAGCCTTCAACAATGTTAAACTGATAAAATACAATAGATATCAAGTTTAACTGCAGCAGAATAAGCAATCCATTAGAAGAGTCAAGTAGAGCATGATATCTACTATCTTCTATAATTTTAAATGTTTTCATCAATTTTTATCGTTGAGACTCAGCTAAATAAATAAACCACGTCATCGAATCATCCCTGCACTACGAGCCAAGGATATTCATTAAATTATCAATGGTCATGACTATACCGAATAATCCCTGGTCATAATCATACCAAAAACTGTCCATCAATGCACTACAGGCCACTGAGGAATTTTATCACATCGTTTATAACATTACAGGTCATGATTATACCGAATGATCCCTAGTCATAATCATACCAAGTCCATCTCTGCACGTAAGTCAAAGATATACAACTATAAAACAAATAATCAACAGTCCATCTTTGCACGTAAGCCAAAGATATACAATTCAATAATCAACAGTCCATCTTTGCACGTCAAGGATAACTTTCATCACCATATAAGCATGAGGATGATGACAATGATATAAGCATTAATCAAACGAAAACAAGGATAAATATTAAAGACTTTAAATTTATCCAAATATTATCATCCACTTAATAAACTCATCATCTAATATTATTAATATTATAATAATATTTTAATCACTTCTTAAACTTATAAACAATTTATTTCAATTGTTTACACTTTACCAAATAATGCATTTAATCATTCAAAAATGTCATACTCATAAGATTTCATCACCAATGATCAAATCCCTCATCAAAAATCTGCATATACCGTATATAGGATTCCCAAGCCATAAAATCCAATTTTTTAATTTTGTTACTTCACATAACATATTTAATTCATTTACTCATAACTAATTTATTTTCATGAAAAATACCAAATCACCCCCAAAATATTTCTTTTTCCGGTATTTAGCGTAATATAGTCCCATATTAAGCATATATTTTCTCAAATTTTAAAATTCATTTACTATTTTTCATATGGCCAAAACTGCCGAATATTTAGACATTTATCATAAATTGTATTTTGTCCAAAAATTTTGAAATTTACAGGGTATATTCCAATTATATATATGTACTCCCAATAAAAATTTCACTAATTTTGGAGTTAACCACAAAGATTTATAAGGGTTTACTTTTAAAATAGTCTTTTTCCATAAAATCCATAACTCTTAATCTATACATCCAAAAATCGCCATTTTTGGACACAATCTAGAAAACTCATTAAATTATCATTTCAATTTTTTCCAGAATTTTTGAGGGTCAGAAAAATTATGAAACTGCCCCTGGCAGAAACCCCTTTTGAATGAAAATGCTATTCATATGAACACAAAGGATCATTCACCATGCATGCGATAATCCACATAGACAGGTTATTCCAACAGAATAATAAAGAATAGAATAACAAAAGAATTCACCATACATGCGATGAGACAAGCACGTATAGGTTATTCTCAATGTAATAATAAAGAATGGAACCAGGTCATGCGAAACCACATACGCATGTGATATTCCAATGTAATAATAAAGAATGGAACCAAATCATGCGTAAACCACACGCATGTGATATTCCAATGTAATATTAAAGAATAGAACTGTGTCACGCGAAAACCGCATGCATAAGATATTCCAATAGAATAATAAAGAATGGAACCAGTCACGCGAAAAAAATAAGCAGCATGTGATATTCCAACAAAATAATAAAGAATAGAATAACAAAGAATTCACCACGCATGCGATAGAATCGCATGCATGTGTTATTCCAATGTAATAATAAATAATGGAACCAGTCTAGCGTAATCCGCATGTATGTGATATTCCAAATGTAATAATAAAGAATGGAATAATGTAAGAATTTCACCATGTATATGCAGATTGTGATGTATATGAAAGTTATTCCAACATAATAATAAAGAATGGAATAATGTAAGAATTTCACCATGTATGCGGTATTGTGATAGATAGAAGTTATGTGACGCCTCCAAAAATAGGTATACATCACCCATCTTGAGTCGCCAGATACATGGTACAAAATACAAATACAAATTAATTACACAAACGTCGTGTAAAAATACAACAAAACATAGCTGAGAGTTTTAATAAGAATATTGTCATTTAGACAATATCCACACTCAAAAGAGTCCTCATTACATTTATTGTCACACTATTTAACAGAATAGTGAGGACTACTAATGCTATCATCTGACCGTCCACTCTGCTCCAGATTCGTCTCAAATGATATTCTCATTTCCTGAAGAGAACAGTGAAAGAAAGGGTGAGCTCAACTAGCCAGTAAGAAATATTATGACTAAGATAATGCAGAATAAATTATCATTAGCCTTCAACAATGTTAAACTAGTAAAATACAAAAGACATCAAGTTTAACTGCAGCGGAACAAGCAATCCATTAAAAGAGTCAAGTAGAGAATAAAATCTACTATCTTCTATGATTTAAAAAGTTTTTCACTAACTTAATCATTAAACTCGACAATAAATAAACCACATCATCGAATCATCCCCGCATTACGGCCAAGGATATTCATTAAATCATCAATGGTCACGACTATACCGAATAATCCCTGGTCATAATCATACCAAAAACTGTCCATCAATGCACTACAGGCCACTGAGGATTTTTACCACATCATCCGTCACATTAAGGTCATGACTATACCGAATAATCCCTGTGTGAGACCCCAGATTTTATCAATAAAGATTTAAATTTTGTTGAAATAATTTTTTAATATTATGGTGTGAATTTGAGATAATATTATAGTTGTGGGTAGTATTTATAAATTTTGCAAAGTATGCAAGTGGTTATATTATATTCGATTCGCTTCTGTGAATATTATTCGGTTTAGCAAGGAATATTCGTATAACGACTACCAATCATTGGTGGACCCCACAATGTAATTATTGGCTGATTGAGAAAACGACAAAAATATTTTATTGAAATAATTCTACGGAAGTTTTACTGTGGTTACCGCTTGAACTACTCTCAGTAGTAAAAGTGCAAAGAATACGGTGGTTGCATAAGAAAGATTACCAGTATTGATTATCGATGCTTATGTGAGAAGTCACTCGGTTTGATTCCATTATCACGATTAATAATATGAATTATTATAATGATAATGACGCTTTTGTTTTATTCAGATTATTAACGTAATAAAATGTAAACATCTTTTATATAAAATAGAATACTTTATTAAAGTTATTCTATAAATAGAATATATTATATTTTATTATGATAGTGTTGCATAGTGTTTTGTATAAAGTTTTTCATAGTATTGTATAAATGTTTTTCAGATAGTAAAATGTTTTTATATAAATAGAATATATTATATTTTATTTAAAAGATTTTTCTTTAAATATGGACCGTCGATTAAAGTAAATCAATCTGGACCGCTCATGGATTAGTTACTTATGCATTCCATTTTCCTATAAATAGAAGCTCATTCCTTCATTATTTTCTTACTTAATCATTGAAACTCTGTAGAGAAATTATAGAGAGAAGCTTTAGAGAGAAAATTATAGAAAGAAGAGAATTCTCGCTACTTCACTACTTCTATATTCAGCCTTTTTACTAGTAAGGGTGTTATTCTTTCTTCTTCGAAGAGAACTTCATTATTCCATTCATTATTATTCTCGCTGGAATAACTCGTAAAAGTGGCATACCCTATACATAACCTCGATACGCCAGATACCCTATACTTGTGAAATCCTTATGATATTCCATTGCTTATTATTCTCATGGAATAACTCAGATACGCTATTTACCCTATACTTGGTGACATTCTTCTATTATTCTCGTTGAACATCCTATCTCGTGTGTTTACAATTTACCGGTTCCATTTTTTATTATTCTGCTGAACATCCTCGCTCACAGTGTTTTTACACCGGACTTCGTTCCGCTTTTTATCATTCTCGCTGGAATATCCTATCTGTGTGTTTTACACCGGATCCGTTCCATCTTTATTATTCTGTTGGAACATCCTCGCTTGGTGTGAATTTCACCGACCGTTCCGTTATTATTATTCTCATTGAATAACTTTGCCTATGCGGCAAGTACCGCATGCACGGTGATTTCTTTTGTTATTCCATTCTTTATTATACCCAAATTGGTTAAAACTTTGACTTCTATACTCCATGAAATTAGTAGAATATCCTCGATATTTGGTTTCATCCAAAGATCTTTTCACGGAAATATTCTTCCGATCATTCTTGAATTTTACTCTATGAAACAAAGATTATGTTGACAATTTGACGTTAATAATTCATGGATTAAATAATTCTTGAACTTGTTTTATTGAATTATTATGTCATTGTCATCATCCTCATGTTATATTATGTTATCTTTGGGCTTACGCAGATAGATGAACTTAGTATGATTATGACCGTGGATCATTCGGTATAATCATGACTTGATATAAATGATGTGACAAAAGTCCTCGATTGGCACCGTAATGCGATGATGGATAGTTTTTGGTATGATTATGACCGTAAGGTGATTCGGATAGTCATGACCATTGATAACTTGATGAAAATCCTCGACCGTGGTACAGGATGATTAGATGTGGTGGTTTATTTATTAAAATCGAGTCTCAAATGATAAAAATTGATGAAAACCTTTAAAACCTAAAAGATAGTAGACTTTATTCTCTACTTGACTCTGTTAATGGATTGCTTATTCTGTCATAGCTTAAACTTGTTGTTTATTGTATTTTATCGCTTTAACATCGTTGAAGGCTAATGATAATTTATTCTCGCATTATCTTAGTCATAATATTTCTTATCGGGCTAGTTGAGCTCACCCTTTTCTTTCACCGTTTCTCTTCGTGAAATGAGAACATAGCCGGGACGAAGCCTGGGAACGTAAGTAATGGTCCGAGGATAGCATTAGTAGTCCTCACTATTCGTGAAATAGTGTGATAATAGTCAGAATGAGGACTCTTTTTTGAGTTTGTATAATATCTAGTAGACAAAATTTGTATTCAAACTCATGCGCTTTATGTCGATTGCATACCTACGCTTATATTAGTAAGTTGTATTTGAATTTATGTACCATGTAAGTGGCGACCCAAGATGGGTGACGATACCTAATTTTGGGGGCGCCACAACAGTATCGAGCTTAGGATACGATCCTCGGCTAAGATGTGAGATAAGAACTAGGAGGGGGGAGAGACGGAAATTCCTTCGCTAGTATGACCTACCTAAGTTTATTTGGTATTTAATTGGCTCACGTAGTATAGGATAATATTTGATATATTAATTAACCTCGTGTTGTGGCGTTGTTTGAAATGGCAAATTGAAAATATTCACAATGGAGTGAATGTGACCGTTGTGACACCTTTAATCACTAATCGAAGTTAATGTAGTGTCGAATTTGAGAACAAATTAGAGATATCCACGTAGTAAATGAAGAACTAATTGTTGCACCCGAGCTAGTTGCAGAGGTAGCAACGAAAGTGAAGAAGAAGATGAAGAAGAGAAAGAAGAGGAACCCGAGGAGAATTGGTTAGAAGAAATTTATGATCAAAACTTAGAATTACAAAATCGTGTTCGTGAGCTGTAAGAACAGTTGAAGAACGGAAAACTGGTAGTGGAACAAAGGGATACAACAATTCAAAATTGGGTTACCCGATATGTGATGCTCGAACAAAATCACGCTTTGGCGTGGTGTAAGATATTAAAGTTGGAATCGAGAATTTAAAAATCAAAGATCACCGTGAAAGAAAAACAATCGAACGAAGGAGAATAGATTTATGCATGGGTAAAAGGTCGCACAACGCGCTGATAGTGTAGAAAAGACGTCCGATCCAATAAAGCCAAAATAGATGAAATGGACTTTGCTTTTGGACAAGAATGGGAGAATCTAACATCGAATTCTAATTACCTCATGCATAGCGGCCAACCCGAATTCGATATGGATCGGAGAATAATGATTCAAATCATGGATCGTGAATGTGAAGAAGCACTTAAGGGTGGAATGTACCCTATAAGAAAGTCAAACTCTTGCATATTTTAAGCGAGAGCGTTTATTCGAGAAACCGAACGAAGTTATTACGGGTAAATTAATTATCATAAGTCTATACTTTATTCAATACAAGTTCTACCCACTTTTATTCTACCTAGTTGTGTTTAATGTTTAAATTTGACTCAAAAAAAATTAGACTTTGATTTATCTATTGAAACTTCGTTGGGAGAAACCTTCACACCTCCACATCGCTTATTAATCTTGTTGTTTCAAATAAACACTTTCACGATCTTATGTGAGACCCCATTTTTATCAATAAAGATTTAAATTTTGTTGAAATAATTTTTAATATTATGGTGTGAATTTGAGATAATATTATAGTTGTGGTAGTATTTATAAATTTTGCAAAGTATGCAAGTGGTTATATTATATTCGATTAGTCGGGAATATTCGGTTTAGCAGGAATATTCGCATAACTACTCAATCATTGGTGGACCCTATAATGTAATTATCATTTGATCGAGAAAGCGACAAAAATATTTTATTAAAATAACGGCGGAAGTTTTACCGTAGTTACCGCTTGAACTACTCCTTGTAGTAAAAGTACAAGAATACGTGTGGTTGTATAAGAAAGACACCTATTGATTATCGATGCTTATGTGAGAAGTCACCTCACTTGATTCCATTATCACGATTAATAATATGAATTATTATAATGATAATGACGCTTTTGTTTTATTCAGATTATTAACGTAATAAAACGAAACATCTTTTATATAAAATAGAATACTTTATTAAAGTTATTCTATAAATAGAATATATTATATTTTATTATGCATAGTGTTGCGTAGTGTTTTTGCATATAAGTTTTTGCATAGTATTGCATAGTGTTTGCATAGTAGAAATGTTTTTATATAAATAGAATATATTATATTTTATTTAAAAGATTTTTCTTTAAATATGGACCGTCGATTAAAGTAAATCAATCTGGACCGCTCATGGATTAGCTTACTATGCATTCCATTTTTCTATAAATAAAGCTCATTCCTTCATTATTTTCTTACGAATTCATTGAAACTCTGTAGAGAGAAATTATAGAGAGAAGCTATAGAGAGAAAATTATAGAAAGAAGAAGAGTATTCTCGCTACTTCACTACTTCTATATTCAGCCTTTTTACTGTAGTGGTGTTATTCTTTCTTCTTGAAGAGAACTTCATTATTCCATTCATTATTATTCTGCTGAATAACTCGTAAAAGTGGCATACCCTATACATAACCTCGTATACGCCAGATACCCTATACTTGGTGAAATCCTTATGTTATTCCATTGCTTATTATTCTCATTGGAATAACTCAGATACGCTGGCTTTACCCTATACTTGGTGACATTCTTCTATTATTCTTTTGAACATCCTCGTCTCAGTGTTTTACACCTGACCGGTTCCGCTTTTATTATTCTCATTGAACATCCTCGCTCGTGTTTTACACCTGACCGGTTCCGCTCTTTATCATTCTCTTGAATATCCTATCTCGTGTGTTTTACACCGGATTTGGTTCCATCTTTATTATTCTCATTGGAACATCCCGCTCGCGCGTGAATTTCACCCGACCGGGTTCCGTTATTATTATTCTGTTGGAATAACTGCCTCATGCCAAGTACCGCATGCACGGTGATTTCTTTTGTTATTCCATTCTTTATTATACCCAAATTGGTTAAAACTTTGACTTCTATACTCCATGAAATTAGTAGAATATCCTCGATATTCGCGCTTTCATCCAAAGATCTTTTCATGGAAATATTCTTCCCGATCATTCTTGAATTTTACTCTACGAAACAAAGGTCATGTTGACAATTTGGACGTTAATAATTCATGGATTAAATAATTCTTGAGTTTGTTTTATTGAATTATTATGTCATTGTCATCATCCTCATGTTATATTATGTTATCTTCGCTTACGTGCATAGATGAACTTAGTATGATTATGACCGTGGATCATTCGGTATAATCACGACTTGATATAAATGATGTGACAAAAGTCCTCAAGGGCTTCAGTAATGCAAATGATGGATAGTTGTTGGTATGATTATGACCAGGGGTGATTCTTGTATAGTCATGACCATTGATAATTTGATGAAAATCCTCGATCGTGGTACGGGGATGATTAGATGTGGTGGTTTATTTATTGTCGAGTCTCAAATGATAAAAATTGATGAAAACCTTTTTAAAACCTAAAAGATAGTAGACTTTATTCTCTCTACTTGACTCTTTTAATGGATTGCTAATTCACCGCAGCTTAAACCGGTTGTCTATTGTATTTTATCGCTTTAACACCGTTGAAGGCTAATGATAATTTATTCTACATTATCTTAGTCATAATATTTCTTATCGGGCTAGTTGAGCTCACCTTTCTTTCACCGTTTCTTCAGAAATGAGAACATAGTTTGGACGAGCCTGGAAACGCAAGTAATGGTCCGCAGGATAAGATTAGTAGTCCTCACTATTCTCGTGAAATAGTGTGATAATAGTTGTAATGGGGACTCTTTTTGAGTTTGTATAATATCTAGTAGACAATATTTGTATTCAAACTCACGCTTTATGTCAGATCAGTATACCTACGCTTATATTAGTAAGTTGTATTTGAATTTATGTACCATGTAAATGGCGACCCAAAATGGGTGACGATACCTAATTTTGGGGCGCCACAGGTTGGTATCGTGAGCTATAAGTAAAGAGCCCCAGCCTCACCATTGGTGACTTCTGTTGATGGGGATGCACCGCCGGACTCTCCGTAGGGGCGCCAGCCTTTTCTATGGCAAGTCGATAGGTACCAATGTGAGGTCTTGACACAAGTTGGTGTCCAGTCACAGCTAGTATCGTAGCTTAGGGATATGATCCTCGGTTGAGATGTGAGATAAGAACTAGGAGGGAGAGACGGAATTCCTTCGCTAAGTATGACCTACCTAAATTTATTTGGTATTTAATTGGTCATTCGAGTAGTATAGGGATAATATGTGATATGTTAATTAACCCTTGTTTTGTGACGGTGTTTGAGAATGGTATCCGAAAATGCTTTGATAAGCAATGAAGCACATGAGAGTGTTGATTCAAATTTCAAACAAAAGGTAACGACCAACAATACGATAATAATCATACTTTGGCAACGGCCATCGAACAATGATAACCATCGTGGGGAAATTATCATGTTAAGAATGGTAACCACTTCGGTTGGTAATCATGGCAAAGATAATAGAAGTGGAAATTGCAAGAAGAGAAGGTAATTTAGCTCAATTTTGTTGTGCAATCAAGTCAAGTCCAAATTGGGATAGTGGCACCAAAGGCGATACGGACAAAACAAAGCTCGGTGGTTTCAGGAAGAAGCGTTTTCGTGACTTCTCAAAAGTGGGTAACCCAAACGGTTAGCACGGGTTAGTTAATTATAAATTCTTGCGAAGTCTATACCTTATTAGATACCTGTTCTACCCATTCTTTTATCTCTCTTGCTTGCGCTCAACGCTTAAATTTGACTCGAGAAATTAGACTTTGATTTATCTATCAAACTTCATTGGGAGAAACCTTCACTACCTCCACATTTATTAATCTTGTTGTTTCAAATAAACACTTTCACGCTACTTCGTCGATCTTATCTCTTTGAAAATACTTGCCTTTGAGGTAATTTTTAAAAACGATTGATTAACTACTCATTATTCTTTTTTTTGTAAGGTTGTTAGCTTTCATATTCCTAACCAACCTGTTATACTTAATTCAAAGTAACCAAATCCTAAAGTTAATCACCGTGATATCGCCATAAGTAAAGAGCCCCGAACCTTTCGTTGTCAACTTCCTTGTGTGGAATGCACCGGGCCGACTTTCTCTGCAGCGTAAATCGTGAATGAAGATGGCAAGTTTATAGGTATCATTGTGAGGTGCTATCTAGGTTAAGGGATAGAAGTCACAGGTTGGTATCAATGTGACGTATTATCCAAGTCTTGATAAGAGTAATGCTTTTGAATGATATTTCTATCATTAATAAATTTCTTGACGTATTCTTGAAGATTTCTAGCCTACCCTAGAGCGTGAAATCGAATTTTGTATTGACCCCAAAGATAAAAACCCATTTCTTAAACCCTCAAATATTTCTTCAACTAAATGAATAGCTTTACGTGGTTTATGATGAAAGTCATAATAAAAGCATTGGAATAATGAAAATCATGGGTATATGAAGTATTAGTAAGTTTTATGATGAGTTATGTTGGTTAGTACGTAAAAACATGAAAGTTTCTTAGAAATCACAAAGAGTTGAAAATCGATTTTAGTGAAAAAACGTAATATGAAATTAAATTGACCATATCTCCTATTATATTTTGAATTTTTGAATGTGGTCAAGTCCTAGAGTTAGATCTATGAGTTACCTAACTAATCCAAGTGGAATTACTGGAAAAGGTGTTGTAGATTTTTGTGTGGACTTATTTTAGCAAAGGAGTGCAAAGCTGCAAAAACCGAAAAAGCTTCTGCCATGATTTTAGAGAGGCTGTTTCGGCCACTTAAATTATGAGAAAAATTCTGGCCTTTTGGGACATGAAAGTATATGGTATAAAGTACCTCTTGTCCAAAAATGAGCTCATTCTGACTTAAAATGAGCAAGTTATGACTATTTCAATATTTAGGTTTTTCCGACGAAAAACGCTATAACCGGAGTTCTATAACTCCGATGACCATGAAATTTAAACTGGAAGCTCACGTTAACATGTGTAAGGTCCTGCCAAGATTTGGGAATTTCTGGAGTTAAACTTGAGGTAGCTAATTTCTTAAGGAATTAAGTGAAATTGATTTTTAAAAATAGTAAATAAATTTTAAAAATTCTTGAAAAAATATATTTTCATTATGGGACTATATTATGCTAAATCTCAGAAAAGAAATATTTTGGGGCTGATTTGGTATTTTTCATGAAAATAGTTTAGTTACTTAACATATGAGTTAAATATGTTATGTGAAGTAACAAAAAGTTGAAAATAGGATTTTATGGCTAGAGAATCCTATATAGTAGTATATGTATATTTTTGATGAGGATTTGATAATTGGTGATGATATCTTATGAGTATGACATTTTGAATGATTAAATGCATTATATGGTAAAGTGTAAACAATTAAGATAAATTGTTTATAAATTTAAGAAGTGATTAAAATATTGTTATAATATTAATGTTATTAGATTATGAGATTATTAAATGATTGATAACATGGGAATATTCTTGAATCTGGATAAATTATATTATAAATGTTTAATATTTATCCTTTATCTCATTTGATTGATTCTTTATATCATTATCCTCATGTTTATATTATGTTGAAAGTCATCTGTGGCTTCATAGAGTGCATAGATGAACTTTGTATGATTATGACCACGGATTATTCTAAGATAATCATAACCAGTAAATGAAAATACAATTATCTTTGGCCAGTAGTGCATGGATAATTTGTGGTCGTGATATTAATGAATACACAATTATCTTTGGTCAGTAGTGCATAGATAATTTGTGGTCGTGATATTAATGAATACACAATTATCTTTGCCGTAGTGCATGGATAATTTGTGGTCGTGATACTAATGAATACACAATTATCTTTCGCCGTAGTGCATAGATAATTTGTGGTCGTGATATTAATGAATACACAATTATCTTTGGCCGTAGTGCATGGATAATTTGTGGTCGTGATATTAATGAATACACAATTATCTTTGGTAGTAGTATGGATAATTTGTGGTCGTGATACTAATGAATACACGATTATCTTCGGTCGTAGTGCATGGATAATTTGTGGTCGTGATACTAATGAATATCCTCGGCCTCAGAAGTGCGAGGATGATTCGATGATATGGATTAATTATCGAAATGAGTCTCAAAGAATGAAATATTAATTCATGGATGTGGTAAAAGTCATCTTTGGTAGTAGTGCATTGATAGACTTGGTATGATTATGACCACGGATTATTCGGCATAATCATGATCAGAATTGAAAACACGAATATCCTTAGCCGTAGTGTATGGATAATTCATGGTTGTGATACTATTAAGTCGAGTCTCAAATGATTATTGGTTTTACAATTTGTATATCTTTTTGCTCAGAAAGTGCAAAGATGAATTGTTAATGAATATCTTTGGCCTGGATTGCAAAAAATGAATTTAATGTTTTCAACGATAAAGGTATTCAAGGTATCCTCATCTCTTTATAATACCAAGTATCGCACTCTAATTTCGAGGGCTTAAATTCCATAAGGAGGGGAGATTGTGAGACCCTGATTTTATCAATAAAGATTTAAATTTTGTCGAAATAATTTTTAATATTATGGTGTGAATTTGAGATAATATTATAGTTGTGGGTAGTATTTATAAATTTTGCAAAGTATGCAAGTGGTTATATTATATTCGATTAGTCGGGAATATTCGGTTTAGCAGGAATATTCGTGATAACTACTCAATCATTGGTGGACCCCATTAAATGTAATTATTGCCGGATTGAGAAAGCGACAAAAATATTTTATTGAAATAACGGCGAAGTTTTACCGTGGTTACCGCTGAACTACTCGGTAGTAAAAGTACAAATGAATACGTGTGGTTGCATAAGAAGATTACCAGTATTGATTATCGATGCTTATGTGAGAAGTCACCTGCTTTGATTCCATTATCATTTATTAATAATATGAATTATTATAATGATAATGACGCTTTTGTTTTATTCAGATTATTAACGTAATAAAATGTAAACATCTTTTATATAAAATAGAATACTTTATTAAAGTTATTCTATAAATAGAATATATTATATTTTATTATGCATAAGTGTTGCATAGTGTTTTGCATAGTATTGCATAGTGTTTGCATAGTAAAATGTTTTTATATAAATAGAATATATTATATTTTATTTAAAAGATTTTTCTTTAAATATGGACCGCCGATTAAAGTAAATCAATCTGGACCGCTCATGGATTAGTTACTATGCATTCCATTTTTCTATAAATAAAGCTCATTCCTTCATTATTTTCTTACTAATTCATTGAAACTCTAGAGAGAAATTATAGAGAGAAGCTATAGAGAGAAAATTATAGAAAGAAGAAGAGATATTCTCGCTACTTCACTACTTCTATATTCAGCCTTTTTACTAGTAAGTGGGTGTTATTTTTTCTTCTTGAAGAGAACTTCATTATTCCATTCATTATTATTCATTGAATAACTCGTAAAAGTGGCATACCCTATACATAACTCAGATATACGCCAGACACCCTATACTTGGTGAAATCCTTATGTTATTCCATTGCTTATTATTCTCATTGGAATAACTCAGATACGCTGATTTACCCTATACTTGGTGACATTCTTCTATTATTCTGCTTGGAACATCCTTGCTCTGTGTTTTTTACACCCCACCGGGTTCCGCTTTTTATTTATTCTCGCTGGAACATCCTCGTCATGCAGTGTTTTACACCGACCGGGTTCCGCCTTTATCATTCTCGTTGAATATCCTATCTCGTGTGTTTTACAATCGGATTTGGTTCCATCTTTATTATTCTCATTGAACATCCCGCTTGCAGAATTTCACCGACCGGTTCCGTTATTATTATTCTCATTGAATAACTCTGCTCATGCCAAGCACCGCATGCATGGTGATTTCTTTTGTTATTCCATTCTTTATTATACCCATTTAGTTAAAACTTTGACTTCTATACTCCATGAAATTAGTAGAATATCCTTGATATTTGCGTTTCATCCAAAGATCTTTTCATGGAAATATTCTTCCGATCATTCTTGAATTTTACTTCACGTAAATGTTGTGTCATGTTGACAATTTGACGTTAATAATTCATGGATTAAATAATTCTTGAACTTGTTTTATTGAATTATTATGTCATTGTCATCATCCTCATGTTATATTATGTTATCTTTGGCTTACGTGCATAGATGAACTTAGTATGATTATGACCGAGGATCATTCTTGGTATAATCACGACTTGATATAAATGATGTGACAAAAGTCCTCGATGGCCTGTAATGCAAATGATGGATAGTTGTTGGTATGATTATGACCGTAAGGTGATTCTAAGATAGTCATGACCATTGATAATTTGATGAAAATCCTCGACCGTGGTATGCGGATGATTAGATGTGGTGGTTTATTTATTGTCGAGTCTCAAATATAAAAATTGATGAAAACCTTTTTAAAACCTAAAAGATAGTAGACTTTATTCTCTACTTGACTCTTTTAATGGATTGCTAATTCACCGCAGCTTAAACCGGGTTGTCTATTGTATTTTATCGCTTAACACATGTGAAGGCTAATGATAATTTATTCGCATTATCTTAGTCATAATATTTCTTCTTTGGCTAGTTGAGCTCACCCTTTCTTTCACCGTTCTCTTCAGAAATGAGAACATAGGCGGACGACGAGCCTCGGGAACGTAAGTAATGGTCCGCAGGATAGCATTAGTAGTCCTCACTATTCTCGTGAAATAGTGTGATAATAGTTGTAATGAGGACTCTTTTTGAGTTTGTATAATATCTAGTAGACAATATTTGTATTCAAACTCACGCTTATGTCGTATTGTACTTACGCTTATATTAGTAAGTTGTATTTGAATTTATGTACCATGTAAATGGCGCACCCAAAATGGGTGACGATACCTAATTTTGGGGGCGTCACATCTTATATCTTTAAAATTCTTGCTTTTGAGGTAATTTTTTGAAAACGATTGATTAACTACTTATTATTCTTTTTGTAAGGTTGTTAGCTTTCATATTCTAACCAACTCATTATACGAATTCAAAGTAACCAAACCCTAAAGTTAATCAAGTATCAAGCCATAAGTAAAGAGCCCCGATCCTTTCGTTGTTGACTTCCTTGTGTGGAATGCACCGCCGCATTTTTCAGAGAGGCGACGCCATGATCGAAGATGGCAAGTTGATAGGTATCATTGAGAGGTGCTATCTGTGTTAAGGGATAGAAGTCACAGTTGGTATTAATGTGACGTACTATCCAAGTCTTGGACGAGAGTAACAGTTTTGAATGATATTTTTATCATTAATAAATTTCTTGGCGTATTATTGAAGACTTCCTAGCTTACCCTAGAACGTGAAATCGAATTTTCTATTGACCCCAGTACAAAAACCCATTTCTTAAACCCTCAAATATTTCTTCAACTAAAAGGATCTGTTTACGTGGATTATGATGAAAGTCATAATAAAAGTATAGAACTAATAAAAATCATGGGTATATGAAGTATTAGTAAGTTTTATGATGAGTTATGTTGGTTAGTATGTGAAAACATGAAAGTTTCTTAGAAATCACAAAGAGTTGAAAATCAGATTTTAGTGAAAAACGTAACATGAAAATCAATTGACCATATCTCCTATTATATTTTGAATTTTTGAATGTGGTCAAGTCCTAGAGTTAGATCTATGAGTTACCTAACTAATCCAAGTGGAATTACTGGAAAAGGTGTTGTAGATTTTTGTGTGGACTGATTTTAGCAAAGGAGGCCAAAGCTGTAAATTTCGAAAATGCTACTGCCCAGAAACTTTAAGGGGCTGTTTCGGCCACTTAAATTATGAGAAAAATTCTGACCTTTTGGGACATGAAAGTATATGGTATAAAGTACCTCCTGTCCAAAAATGAGCTCATTCTGACTTAAAATGAGCAAGTTATGACTATTTCAATATTTAGGTTTTTCCGATTTAAAAAACGCTATAACCGAGTTCTATAACTCCGATGACCATGAAATTTAAACTAGAAGCTCACGTTAACATGTGTAAGGTCCTGCCAAGATTTGGGAATTTTTGGAGTTAAACTTGAGGTAGCTAAATTCTTAAGGAATTAATTAGAAATTGATTTTTGAAAAATAGTAAATGAATTTTAAAAATTCCGAGAAAATATATTTTCATTATGGGGACTATATTATGCTAAATCCCAGAAAGAAATATTTTTGGGACTAATTTGGTATTTTCATGAAAATAGTTTAGTTACTTAACATATGAGTTAAATATGTTATGTGAAGTAACAAAGTTGAAAATAGGATTTTATGGCTAGAGATTCCTATATATGTAGTATATGCATATTTTTTGATGAGTGATTTGATAATTGGTGATGATATTTTATGAGTATGGCATTTTTGAATGATTAAATGCATTATATGGTAAAAGCGTAAACAATTGAGAAAAATTGTTTATTTAAGTGATTAAAATATTGTTATAATATTAATGTTATTAGATTATGAGATTATTAAGTGATTGATAACATGGGGATATTCTTGAATCTCGGATAAATTATATTATAAATGTTTAATATTTATCCTTTATCTCATTTGATTGATTCTTTATATCATTATCCTCGTGTTTATATTATGTTGAAAGTCATCTCGTGGCTCAGAAGGCATAGATGGACTTGGTATGATTATGACCGTGGATTGTTTTTATAATCATAACCGTAATTGAAAACACAATTATCTTTCGGTCGTAGTGTATGGATAATTTGTGGTCGTGATACTAATAAATACACAATTATCTTCGGTCAGTAGTGTATTGGATAATTTGTGGTCGTGATATTAATGAATACACAATTATCTTTGGTAGTAGTGTATGGATAATTTATGGTCGTGATACTAATGAATACACAATTATCTTTGGTAGTAGTGCATGGATAATTTGTGGTCGTGATACTAATGAATACACAATTATCTTTAGTAGTAGTGCATGGATAATTCGTGGTCATGATACTAATGAATATCCTCGGCACGTAGTGCGTGGATGATTCGATGATATGGATTAATTATTGAAATGAGTCTCAAGAATGAAATATTAATTCATGGATATGGTAAAAGTCATCTTTGGTCAGTAGTGCATTGATAGACTTGGTATGATTATGACCACGGATTATTCGGTATAATCATAATCAGTAATTGAAAACACGAATATCCTTAGCCAAGAGTGCATGGATAATTCATGGTTGTGATACTATTAAGTCGAGTCTCAAGATTATTGGTTTTACAGCTTATATATCTTTGGCTCAGTAGTGCAAAAGATGAATTGTTAATGAATATCTTTGGCCGGGATTGCAAAAATGAACTTAATATTTTCAACGATAAAGGTATTCAAGGTATCCTCACCTCTTTATCATACTGTGTATTTACACTCTAATTTCGAGGGCTTAAATTCCATAAGGAGGGAGATTGTGAGACCCCGTATTTTATCAATAAAGATTTAAATTTTGTCGAAATAATTTTTTAATATTATGGTGTGAATTTGAGATAATATTATAGTTGTGGGTAGTATTTATAAATTTTGCAAAAGTATGCAAGTGGTTATATTATATTCGATTGGTGGGAATATTCGGTTTAGCAAGGAATATTCGCATAACGACTCAATCATTGGTGGACCCTACAATGTAATTATTATCATTTGATTGAGAAAACGACAAAAATATTTTATTGAAATAACGGCGGAAGTTTTACCGTGGTAGTTCTTGTTGAACTACTCTCATAGTAAAAGTACAAGAATACGTGTGGTTGCATAGTAGCATTACCAGTATTGATTATCGATGCTTATGTGAGAAGTCACTCGGTTTGATTCCATTATTATCGATTATTAATAATATGAATTATTATAATGATAATGACGCTTTTGTTTTATTCAGATTATTAACGTAATAAAATGTAAACATCTTTTATATAAAATAGAATACTTTATTAAAGTTATTCTATAAATAGAATATATTATATTTTATTATGCATAGTGTTGCATAGTGTTTTTGCATAGTATTGAATAGTGTTTGCATAGTAAAATGTTTTTATATAAATAGAATATATTATATTTTATTTAAAAGATTTTTCTTTAAATATGGACCATCGATTAACGTAAATCAATCTGGACCGCTTCATGGATTAGTTACTATGCATTCCATTTTCCTATAAATAAAGCTCATTCCTTCATTATTTTCTTACAAATTCATTGAAACTCTAGAGAGAGAAATTATAGAGAGAAGCTATAGAGAGAAAATTATAGAAAGAAGAAGAGTATTCTGCTACTTCACTACTTCTATATTCAGCCTTTTTTACTAGTAGTGGGTGTTATTCTTTCTTCTTGAAGAGAACTTCATTATTCCATTCATTATTATTCTGTTGAATAACTTTTGTAAAAAGTGGCATACCCTATACATAACCTCGTGATACGCCATATATCCTATACTTGGTGAAATCCTTATGATATTCCATTGCTTATTATTCTGCTTGGAATAACTCAGTATACGCTTGCTTACCCTATACTTGGTGACATTCTTCTATTATTCTGCTGAACATCCTGCTCTGTGTGTTTACACCGGACCGTTCCGCTTTTTATTATTCTCGCTGAAACATCCTCGTCATGCATGTGTTTTACACCGGACCGGGTTCCGCCTTTATCATTCTCGCTGGAATATCCTATCTCGTGTGTTTTACACGGATCCGGTTCCATCTTTATTATTCTCATTGAACATCCCGCTTGCGTGAATTTAACTCGACTTCGTTCCGCTTATTATTATTCTCGCTGAATAACTTTGTCTGCGCAAATCTGCATGCACGGTGATTTCTTTTGTTATTCCATTCTTTATTATACCCAAATGGTTAAAACTTTGACTTCTATACTCCATGAAATTAGTAGAATATCCTTGATATTTCATGCTTCATCCAAAGATCTTTTCACGGAAATATTCTTCCCTCATCATTCTTGAATTTTACTCTATGAAACAGATATTATGTTGACAATTTGGACGTTAATAATTCATGGATTAAATAATTCTTGAACTTGTTTTATTGAATTATTATGTCATTGTCATCATCCTCATGTTATATTATGTTATCTTTGCTTACGTGCATAGATGAACTTAGTATGATTATGACGTGGATCATTCTAAGATAATCACGACTTGATATAAATGATGTGACAAAAAGTCCTCGGTGGCACAGTAATGCAAAGTTGATGGATAGTTTTGGTATGATTATGACCAGGGGTGATTCTAAGATATAGTCATGACCATTGATAACTTGATGAAAACCCTCGACCGTGGTACGGATGATTAGATGTGGTGGTTTATTTATTAAGTCGAGTCTCAAATGATAAAAATTGATGAAAACCTTTTAAACCCTAAAAGATAGTAGACTTTATTCTCTACTTGACTCTGTTAATAGATTGCTTATTCCGCGCAGCTTAAACCGGTCATTTATTGTATTTTATCGCTTTAACATCTTTGTTGAAGGCTAATGATAATTTATTCGCATTATCTTAGTCATAATATTTCTTCTTGGGCTAGTTGAGCTCACCCTTTCTTTCAATCGTTTCTTCTGTGAAATGAGAACATAGCCGGGACGAGTCTGGGAACGAAGTAATGGTCCGAGAGGATAGCATTAGTAGTCCTCACTATTATGTGAAATAGTGTGATAATAGTCGTAATGAGGACTCTTTTTGAGTTTGTATAATATCTAGTAGACAAAATTTGTATTCAAACTCACGCTTTATGTCGATTGTACACGGCATGCTTATATTAGTAAGTTGTATTTGAATTTATGTACCATGTAAGTGGCGACCCAAGATGGGTGACGTATACCTAATTTTGGGGGCGTCACACCCTGGTCATAATCACACCAAGTCCATCTATGCACGTAAGCCAAAGATGACTTTTATCACAATATAAACATGAGAATGATGACAATGATATAAGCATTAATCAACCGAAAACAAGGATAAATATTAAAGACTTTAAATATATCCAAATATTATCAATCACTTAATAAACTCATAATCTAATATTATTAATATTATAACAATATTTTAATCACTTCTTAAACTTATAAATAATTTATTTCAATTGTTTATACTTTACCAAATAATGCATTTAATCATTCAAAAATTCTATACTCATAAGATTTCATCACCAATGATCAAATCCCTTATCAAAAATCTTCATATTCCCTATATAGGATTCCCAAGCCATATAATCCTATCTACTAATTTCGTTACTTCACCTAACATATTTAACTCATATGTTCGTAACTAAACCATTTTCATGAAAAATTACCAAATCAACTTGTTATTTTTTTTATCATTTGCCCAAACATATATACATATATTTCATACACAACAAGTATTTTTTTATAATTTTTCAACTCCCTTAAGTATTTTTCAAAAATCAATTTCAAATTAATTCCTTAAGAAATTAGCTACCTCAAGTTTAACTCCAGAAATTCCCAAATCTTGGCAGGATCTTAGACATGTTAACGTGAGCTTCCAGTTTAAATTTCATGGTCATCGGAGTTATAGAACTCCAGTTATAGCATTTTTTGTCAGAAAAACTGAAATATTGAAATAGTCATAACTTGCTCATTTTAAGTCGGAATGATTTCATTTTTGGACAGGGGGTACTTTATACCATATATTTTTATGTCCCAAAAGGCCGGAATTTTTCTCACAAACTAAGTGGCCGAAAATTCCCTTTTAAATTTATGGACAGTAGCCTTTTTGGTACTTTGCAGTTTTTGACTCCTTTGCTAAAATCAGTCCACACGAAAATCTACCATACCTTTTCCAGTGATTCTACTTAGATAAGTTAGGAAACTCATAGATCTAACTCTAGAACTTGACCACACTCAAAAATTCAAAATATAATAGGATATATGGTCAATTGAATTTCATATTCCATTTTCACCAAAATCTGATTTTCAACCGTTTGTGATTTCTAAGAAACTTTCATGTTTTCACATAATAACCAACATAACTCATCATGACAATGACATAATAATTCAATAAAAGAAGTTCAAGAATAAATTTTAAAGATTTATAAGTTAATTTATCCTGAACTCAATAATATCCAAATTATCAACATGATACTGCTTTGTGGAGAAAAATTCAAGAATGCTCAGAAGAATATTTCCACGAAAAGATACTGGATGAAGTGCAAATATCTAAGATATTCCACTAATTTCAAGGAATATAGAAGCCAAAGCTTTAACCATCTGTGTATAATAGAATATATGAAACTACAAATGAATTTTTGCCCGCCATGCGGTAATCCACGTAGCCAGATCATTTCCATAATTTAATAAGAAATGAATACAAAGGATCATTCACCATGCATGTGGTAATCCACACGCATGTGTTATTCCAATAGAATAATAAAGAATGGAATAATGTATGATTCACCATGCATGCGATAGATCGCATGCATGACGAGTTATTCCCAATGTAATAATAAATAATGGAACTGTGTCACGCGAAACGCACGTACGTGATATTCCGGCGAGAATAATAAAGAACGAAATCGAGTCAAAGCGAAATTACACCGGCGGTGATATTCCAACGTAATAATAAAGAATGGAATAACAACAGTAAATCACCATGCATGTAATAGATCAAGATGCATGTGTTATTCCAACGTAATAATAAATAATGGAATCAGTGTCGCGCAAAACGCTTTATACGATATTCAACGGATGATAAAGAATGGAATAACAGAAGAATTTCACCATGTATGTGGTCCTTCCCATAGACAGGTTATTCCAATATAATAATAAGGAATGAAATAACAGAAGAATTTCACCATGTATGCGGTACTTCGCATAGACAGATTATTCCAACATAATAATAAGGAATGGAATAACAGAAGTTCTCTTCATGAATACGAAAGAAATAATACCCCTTACGAGTACAACAAATAATATCCCTTATCTTATAAAGAAGAGTACTCCGACGGGTAGGGCGGAGATATACTTGAAGGAAACTTGCACTACGCTCAAAGCTTTTTAAAACTCTAAAGAAATACGCTCAAGATTATAGAAGGAGATTTCTCTGAACTTCTGGTGTGATTTCAATTCTAACTAAGCATCCTATTTATAAAAAAATAGAAAGGATACTATGCAATAAATTATAATATATATATATATTATTTAAAATATAATAAACAATTAACTTTATAAAAGTATTCTGTTTTATATAAAAAGATTTTACAATGCAAGCATTATACAAATACTATGCATAATAAAATATATTATATTCTAATTATTGTCTAATAAAACAAATAACTTTATAAAAGTATTCTGTTTTATTATATTAATAATACTAATAAAATAAAATTATATTATATATATATATAAACTTTCGTGACTTCATAAAAAGACACCTCAATATATTTAACAACATTTATCATCATTATTATAATTCACAATATTAATCGACCAGGTCGTTCCCAGGAAAGAGGGGGCTTTCCAATAAGGAAGGTTTCTACTAACGAAGTTTCAATCGATAAGTCAAAGTCTAATCTCTCCGAAGTCAAATTTAAACGTTGAGCGCAAGCAAGAGAGATAAAAGAATGGGTAGAACCGGTATCAAATAAGGTATAGACTTCATAAGCGTCTATGATTAACTTACCCGTGATAACTTCGTACGGGTTCCTCGACAAATGCTCTCACTTAAACTACCAGTTTTGACTTGTCTGAGACATCCTTTGGCATTACTATCCCAGCTGGACTTGACTTCACTACACGACAAAATCGAGTTAGGTGACCTTCTCTTCCAAAATTGAAACATTATTTGGATTGCTGCGTACAGGTTGGACGGATGTGTCCCTCCTGTCCGCAATTGAAATATACGACCGGTGGTCATTCTTCTTCCTTTGAAACGGGTGTTGATGCTGCTGTCTTTCCATCATTATTGAACCTCCTCTTCTTGAAATTTCCACGTTATCTTTTCCACAATGATATTGAATGGTACGTTCGTAATCTTCAACAGCTCGAGCCAACGTCTTTGACACATTATACGATCATTTTAGGTACAAAAATATTTGAGGGTTTTGTACTAGGGTCAATACAAAATTCGATTTCACGCTCTAGAGGTAGGCTAAGAAGTCTTCAAGAATACGTCAGGAAATTTATTAACAATAGAAATATCTTTCAAAACTGTGACCCTCATCCAAGACTTGGATAGCACATATAATGAAGGTTTCTCCTAACAGGGCTTCAACAGATAAGTCAAAGTCTAATTTCTCTAGAGTCAAATTTAAACGTTGAACGTAAGCAAGAGAGATAAATAATGGGTAGAACCGGTATCTAATAAGGCATAGATTTCGCAAGAATTTATATTTAACTAACTCGTGCTAACTTCGTTCAGTTTACTCGCTTTTTGAGAAGTCACAAAAAATGCTCTTCCTGAAACCACCGACTTTGTTTTGTCCGTATCCGCCATTGGTGCCACCTTCCCAGCTGGACTTGACTTTGGTGCACGACAAAATCGGGCTAGGTGACCTTCTCTTCTTGAAATTTCCACTTCTATTATCTTGGTCATGATTATCACCGAAGTGGTTACCATTCTTGGCATGATAATTTTCCCCACGATGGTTATCATTGTTCCGATGGTCGTTGCCACCAGTATGATTATTATCGTGTTGTTGGTCATTACCTTTTGGTTGTGCTGACTCATTATCACGCTCTAATAACTGAACCCTATTCACAACATCTGAATATAAACAAAGTTTGTGAGAAATAAGGTATTGACGTATATCGGGTTTTAAACCTCTTAGAAACAATCGCATCATTCGCTCCATTGCTTACCTCAAATTTCTCGGATGTCATTTTTAAACACTGCCACAAAACAAGAGTTAGTTAACATATCACATGTTATCCCTATACTCTGACCGACCAATTAAATACCAAATAAACTTAGGTAGGTCATACTAGCGAAGGAATTCCCCGTCTCTCCCCTTTTAGTTCTTGTCTCACATCCCAGCCAGGGATCATATCCCAAAGCTTTGATACCAACTATGATGCCCCCAAAATAGGTATACATCACCCATCTTGAGTCGCCAAATACATGGTACAGAATACAAATACAAACTTAATTATACAGCCGCCGTGTAATATACGATAATACATAAACTGAGAGTTCTAATAGGAATATTGTCGTCTAGACAATATCCACACTCAAAGGAGTCCTCATTACATTTATTGTCACACTATTTAACAGAATAGTGAGGACTACTAATGCTATCTTCTGAACCGTCACTCATTTCCCCGACTCGTCCCAGCTATATTCTCATTTCCTGAAGAGAACAGTGAAAGAAAAGGTAAGCTCAACTAGCCCAGTAAGAAATATTATGACTAAGATAATACACAATAAATTATCAATAGTCTTCAACAATGTTAAACTGATAAAATACAATAGACATCAAGTTTAACTGCAGCAAAAGAAGCAATCCATTAGAAGAGTCAAGTAGAGCATAATATCTACTATCTTCTATGATTTAAAAATGTTTTTATCAATTTTTATCGCTGAGACTCAGCTTAATAAATAAACCACATCATCGAATCATCACTGCACTACGGGCCAAGGATATTCATTAAATCATCAATGGTCATGACTATACCGAATAATCCCTGGTCATAATCATACCAAGTCCATCTTTGCACGTAAGCCAAAGATATACAACAATAAAACCAATAATCAACAATCCATCTTTGCACGTAAGCCAAAGATATACAACTCAATAATCAACAGTCCATCTTCGCACGTAAGCCAAAGATATACAACAATAAAACCAATAATCAACAATCCATCTTTGCACGTAAGCCAAAGATATACAACTAAATAATCAACAGTCCATCTTCGCACGTAAGCCAAAGATAACTTTTATCACCATATAAGCATGAGGATGATGACAATGATATAAGCATTAATCAAACGAAAACAAGGATAATTATTAAAGACTTTAAATTTATCCAAATATTATCAACCACTCATAATCTAATATTATTAATATCATAACAATATTTTAATCACATCTTAAACTTATAAACAATTTATTTCAATTGTTTACACTTTACGAAATAATGCATTTAATCATTCAAAAATGCCATACTCATAAGATTTCATCACCAATGATCAAATCCCTTATAAAAAAATCTGCATATACCTTATATAGGATTTTCAAGCCATAAAATCCTATTTTCCAACTTTGTTACTTCACATAACATATTTAACTCATATATTCGTAACTAAACTATTTTCATGAAAAATACCAAATCAGTCCTAAAAATATTTCTTTTCTGGGATTTAGCAGAATATTGTCCCATAATGAACATATATTTTTCTCGGAATTTTTAAAATTCATTTACTATTTTTCAAAAATCAATTTCTAATTAATTCCTTAGGAAATTAGCTACCTCAAGTTTAACTCCAGAAATTCCCAAATCTTGGCAGGATCTTACACATGTTAATGTGAGCTTCCAGTTTAAATTTCATGGTCATCGGAGTTATAGAACTCCGGTTATAGCATTTTTTGTCGGAAAAACCTAAATATTGAAATGGTCATAACTTGCTCATTTTAAGTCAGGATGAGCTCATTTTTGGATAGGAGGTACCTTATACCATATACTTTAATGCCCCAAAAGACCAGAATTTTTCTCACAAATTAAGTGGCCGAAACAGCCCCTTCAAATTTATGGGCAGTAGCCTTTTTTGAAATTTGCAGTTTTTGACTCCTTTGCTAAAATCAGTCCACACGAAAATTTACAACACCTTTTCCAGTGATTCCACTTGGATAAGTTATATAACTCATAGATCTAACTCTAGAATTTGACCACACTCAAAAATTCGAAATATAATAGGAGATATGGTTAGTTAAATTTCATGTTCCATTTTCACCAAAATTTGATTTTCAACCGTTTGTGATTTCTAAGAACTTTCATGTTTTCACATAATAACCAACATAACTCATCACGACAATGACATAATAATTCAATAAAACAAGTTCAAGAATAAATTTTAAAGATTTATAAGTTAATTTATCCTGAACTTAATAATGTTCAAATTGTCAACATGATACTTCTTTGTAGAGTAAAATTCAAGAATGCTCAGAAGAATATTTCCATGAAAAGATACTGGATGAAGCGCAAATATCAAGGATATTCCACTAATTTTATGGAGTATAGAAGCCAAAGCTTTAATCAACTGAGTATAATAACGAATATATGAAACTGCAAATGGATTTTCACCCGCCATGCGGTGATCCACGTATACAGATCATTTTCACAATTTAATAAGGAATGAATACAAAGGATCATTCACCATGCATGTGGTAATCCACATGAGACAAAGTTATTTCAACAGTAATAATAAAGAATGGAATAATGTAAGGATTCACCATGTATGCGATAGAGACCGCATGCATGTGTTATTCCCAATGTAATAATAAATAATGGAACCAGTCCGACGTAAACGCATTTACGTATTTCCGGCGGTAATAATAAATACTGGAATGATAAATAATGGAACCAGTCCGTAAAAACGCACGCATGTGATATTCCTAAGCAGAATAATAAATAACGGAATCAAAATTCATGCGAAATTACACCCAAGCGAGGATATTCCAACGAATAATAATAAAGAATGGAATAATAGAAGAATTTCACCACGTATGCAGATTTCGCGAAAAACAAAGTTATTCCAATATAATAATAAGGAATGTAATAATAGTAGAATTTCACCATGTATGCAAAGATTGCATGACAAAGTTATTCCAATATAATAATAAGGAATTGAATAATAGAAGAATTTCACCATGTATGCAGTACTTCGCATAGACAGGTTATTCTAACATAATAATAAAGAATAGAATAACAAAAGTTCTCTTCATGAATATGAAAAAAATAATACCCCTTACCTTAGAATAAAACTGGATACTTGAATAGTGAGGTAGCAGACTTCTCTTCTTCTTTTTCTCTATAGATTTTCTCTCTATAATTTCTCTCTCTAGAGTTTTAGTGAATTCGTAAGAAATAATAAAGGAATGAGCTTCTATTTATAGGAGAATGGACTGAATAGTAACTAATTCATGAACGGTCCAGATTGATTTACATTTAAACGGACGGTCCATATTGATTTACTATTAAAACTTTAAACCAACAGTCCATACTGATTCACTATTAAACTTTAAACCAACGGTCTATACTGATTCACTATTAAACATTAAACCAATGGTCCATACTGATTCACTATTAAACTTTAAACCAACGATCCATATTGATTTACTAATATAATTTCAACCAACGGTCTGAAAAATTAGCACATCTCCACATGGAATAATATTGTACCCAAAAATAATTTGGACCAAAAAGAAATATATTTTGTTTGGGTGAATAGTATCCGTGAATAGTAACTCATGAATAGTAACTCGTGAATAGTAACTCATGAATAGTAACTCGTGAATAGTAACTCATGAATAGTAACTTCGACACGAAAAGTGCCCCGAATACCCGATTGAACAATATAACCTCCAGACATCAACTATTATCGAAATAAATGTCGACTTCCACTAACACTAATAATTCCAACACAATAGAACTATCAATTTCATCTTTATTCAACATGAGCTTATTCATCATTAATATTATAACTCACAATATTTAACAACCGTGTCGCCCCAAGAAAGAGGGCTTCCGATAAGGATTTCTCCCTATCGGCCGCAATTAGGTGACCAAACCTCTCATCGATGTAACTTCTAGACATTGTAAATATTGCAATTTAATAATATGAATAACTTTGTCGCCTCAATTATTGATTTAATAATATAACATATTATGCGTGATGATACTTGTGACAATAATTGAATCAATAATAATATGAAAGATATGATGCAAAGAATTCTTCAAGCAATAATTGAGTATAACCGAGTGACTTCTCACGTAAGCATCAATAATCAATACCGTGTGCTACTATGCAACCACGCGTATTACTATACTTTTACTACCGAGTAGTTCAACATTTAAAACTTCCGTCGTTATTTTTATAAAAATAATTCTGTCATTTTATTACTACCACAATACTTCCGTTGTAGGTTCACCAATGATTGTGCCGTCGTACGGATATTCTCCGATAAAAAAAATATTCCTCGACCAATCGAATATTATACAACAACTTGCATACTTTGCAAAATTTATAAATATTACCCACAATTTTAACATTATATCAAATCCACACCATAATAAAAAAAAATATTTTGAGAAATTTAAATCTTTATTCATAAAATTTGGGGTCTCACAATACTAGCGAAAGAATTCCCCGTCTCTCCCCTCCTAGTTCTTGTCTCACATCTCAGCCAGAGATCATATCCCTAAGCTTTGATACCAACTGTGACGCCCCCAAAAATAGGTATACATCACCCATCTTGAGTCATAAGATACATGGTACAAAATACAAATACAACTTAATTATACAAACGTCGTGTAAAAATACGACAAAACATAGCTGAGAGTTTTAATAAGAATGTTGTCATCTAGACAATATCCACTCAAAGGAGTCCTCATTACATTTATTGTCACACTATTTAATGTAATAGTGAGGACTACTAATGCTATCATCTGACCGCCACCCGCTCCCCGACTCGTCCCAAATTTATATTCTCATTTCACAAGAACAAAGTTGAAAGAAAGGGTGAGATCAACTAGCCTAGTAAAGAAATATTAGGACTAAGATAATACGTAATAAATTATCATTAGCCTTCAACAATGTTAAACCGATAAAATACAAAAAGACATCAAGTTTAATCGCAATGTAATAAGCAATCCATTAAAAGAGTCAAGTAGAGAATAAAATCTACAATCTTCTATGATTTAAAAAGTTTTTCATCAACTTAATCGCTGAGACTCAGCTTAATAAATAAACCATATCATCGAATCATCCCTGCACTACGGGCCAAGGATATTCATTAAATCATCAATGGTCATGACTATACCGAATAATCCCCGGTCATAATCATACCAAAAACTCGCCCATCAATGCACTACTGAGCCACCGAGGATTTTTACCACATCATCCGTCACATTACTACTACATGACTATACCGAATAATCCTCGTCATAATCACACCAAGCCCATCTATGCACGTAAGCCAAAGATGACTTTTATCACAATATAAATATGAGAATGATGACAATGATATAAGCATTAATCAACCGAAAACAAGGATAAATATTAAAGACTTTAAATTTATCCAAATATTATCAATCACTTAATAAACTCATAATCTAATATTATTAATATTATAACAATATTTTAATCACTTCTTAAACTTATAAACAATTTATTTCAATTGTTTATACTTTTACCAAATAATGCATTTAATCATTCAAAATGCCATACTCATAAGATTTCATCACCAATGATCAAATCCCTTATCAAAAATCTTCATATTCCCTATATAGGATTCCCAAGCCATATAATCCTATTTACTAATTTCGTTACTTCACATAACATATTTAACTAATGTGTTCGTAACTAAACCATTTTCATGAAAAATTACCAAATTAACTTGTTATTTTTTTTATCCTTTGCCCAAACATATAAACATATATTTCATACATAACAATTATTTTTTTATAATTTTTCAACTCCCTTAAGTATTTTTCAAAAATCAATTTCTAATTAATTCCTTAAGAAATTAGCTACCTCAAGTTTAACTCCAGAAATTCCCAAATCTTGGCAGGATCTTACACATGTTAACGTAAGCTTCCAGTTTAAATTTCATGGTCATCGAAGTTATAGAACTCCGGTTATAGCGTTTTTTATCAAAAAAACTTAAATATTGAAATAGTCATAACTTGCTCATTTTAAGTCGGAATGAGCTCATTTTTGGACATGAAGTACTTTATACCATATATTTTCATGTCCCAAAAGGCCGGAATTTTTCTCATAAACTAAGTGGCCGAAAATTCCCTTTTAAATTTATGGACAAGAGAGCATTTTTGGTACTTTGCGCTTGACTCCTTTGCTAAAATCACCACCATACGAAAATCTACAACACCTTTTCCAAAGATTCCACTTAGATAAGTTAGAAAACTCATAGATCTAACTCTAGAACTTGACCAAACTCAAAAATTCAAAATATAATAGGAGATATGGTCAATTGAATTTCATATTCTATTTTCACCAAAATCTGATTTTCAACCCTTTGTGATTTCTAAGAAACTTTCATGTTTTCACATAATAACCAACATAACTCATCATGACAATGACATAATAATTCAATAAAACAAGTTCAAGAATAAATTTTAAAGATTTATAAGTTAATTTATCCTGAACTCAATAATGTCCAAATTGTCAACATGATACTGCTTTGTGGATAAAAATTCAAGAATGCTCAGAAGAATATTTCCACGAAAAGATACTGGATGAAGCGCAAATATCCAGGATATTCCACTAATTTCAAGGAATATAAAAGCCAAAGCTTTAACCATCTGTGTATAAGAGAAAATATGAAACTGCAAATGGATTTTCGTCCGCCATGCGGTAATCTATGTAGTCAGATCATTTTTATAATTTAATAAGAAATGAATACAAAGGATCATTCACCATGCATGTGGTAATCCACACAGACAGGTTATTCTAATAGAATAATAAAGAATGAAATAAAAAAAGGATTCACCATGCATGCGATAGATCGCACAGATAGGTTATTCCCAATAGAATAATAAATAATGGAACCAGGTTATGCGTAAACGCACAGACAAGATATTCCAACAGAATAATAAAGAACAGAACCAGGTCAGGCAAAATTACCACAAACAGGATATTTCAACAGAATAATAAAGAATGGAATAACAACAGAAATCACCATGCATGCGATAGACCGCACAGACAAGTTATTCCAACAGAATAATAAATAATGGAACTAGGTCATCCGTAAACGCACAGACATGATATTCCAACAGGATGATAAAGAATGGAATAACAGAAGAATATCACCATGTATGCTGTACTTCGCATAGACAGGTTATTCCAACATAATAATAAGGAATGGAATAACAGAAGAATTTCACCATGTATGTGGTACTTCGCATAGACATGTTATTCCAACATAATAATAAGGAATGGAATAACAGAAGTTCTCTTTATGAATACGAAAGAAATAATATCCCTTACGAGTACAACAAATAATATCCCTTACCATATAAAGAAGAGTACTCAAAGAATGTAGGGATTGGGGATATACTATCTTGAAGAAAACTTGCACTACGCTCAAAGCTTTTTAAAACTCTAAAGAAATACGCTCAAGATTATAGAAGGAGAATTCTCTGAACTTCTGTTGTGATTTCAATTCTAACTAATCATCCTATTTATAGGAAAATAGAAAGGATACTATGCAATAAAATATAATATAAAATATATATATATATATATATATATATATTATATATTTTATTTAAAATCTAATAAAACAATTAATTTTATAAAAGTATTCTGCTTTATATAAAAGATTTTACTATATAAACACTATGCAGCCTTATATCAAAATACTATGAATAATAAAATATAATATATTCTAATTATTGTCTAATAAAACAAATAACTTTATAAAAGTATTCTATTTTATAAAAAGATTTTACTATGCAAAATACTATGCATAATAAAATATATTATATTCTAATTATTGTCTAATAAAACAAATAACTTTATAAAAGTATTTTGTTTTATATAAAAAGATTTTACTACGCAAAATACTATGCATAATAAAATATATTATATTCTAATTATTATCTAATAAAATAAATAACTTTATAAAAGTATTACATTTAATATAAAAAGCTTTTCAATTTTATTACATTAATAATACTAATAAAACAAAATTTATTTATAATATATATATATATATATAAAACTTCCATGACTTCATAAAAAGACACCTCAATATATTTAACAATATTTATCATCATTATTATAATTCACAATATTAATCGATCAGGTCGTTCCCAAGAAAGAGGGGGCTTTTCAGTAAGGATTTCTCCCTATCGGCGCGTAATTAGGTGACCAACCCTCTCTTTGACAGAACTTTTAGACATCGTTAATATTGCAAATAATAATATTAATAACTTCATCGTCTCAATTATTGATTTAATAATATACAAAATATCGACAATAATTGAATCAAATAACGTGATATACTATGCAAAGAATTCTTTGTAGCAATAATTAAACAAAAACGGAGTGACTTCTCACGTAAGTATCGATAATCAATACTGCAGTGCTACTTATGCAACCACGCCAGACATCAGATTTTTTTACTACCGAGTAGTTCAACAATTTTAACGATAAAACATCCACCGTTATTTTCATAAAATATTTTTGTCGTTTTCTCAATCCGATAATAATTCTGTTGTGGGGTCCACTAATGATTATACCGTCGTACGGATATTCCTTAATAAAAAGAATATTCTCCGACCAATCGAATATTATATAACAACTTGTATACTTTGCAAAATTTATAAATACTACCCGCAACTATAACATTATCTCATATCCACACCATAATAAAAAAAATATTTCTAGAAAATTAAATCTTTATTCAAAAATTTTGGGGTTTTACAGGTTATTCCAACATAATAATAAAGAATGGAATAACAGAAGCTCTCTTCATGAATACGAAAGAAATAATACCCCTTACCTTAGAATAAAGCTGGATGCTAGAATAGAGAGGTAGTAGACTTCTCTTCTTCTTTCTTTCTATAATTTTTCTCTATAATAATTGCTCTATAGCTTTAGTGAATTGGTGAGAAATGAAGGAAGAATGAGCTTCTATTTATAGAAAAATATAGTTTCGATAATTGCACGTTTTGGGGCTCAAAATATTACAGTACTATAAGACCCCAACTTATTATAAATGAAATTAAATTTCCTCTATTTATTATTTTGAAATAGTAAGGGTTGATTTGATTAATGTGGTTAGTTATGGGTAAAATGCTAAATATTTCAAATAAGCAAGTGGTTATAAAATATTCATTGTTGTTTAGGAATATTAGTTTGATCGTGGAATATTCTTACTTTGTCGGGGAATATTAAATGACGACGACGCAATTGTGTGGCCCCATAACTGAAAGTTTATTAGATGAAGGAAAAAGCACAAATATAAGTTGTTTATAAATAATTGGCGTAGTTATTATTACAATTAATCTTGTTGGAATACCCGGTGGTTAAAACACACATGTCTGCATTACGGTGATTGCACTTAATTATTGATTCTTACGTGAAGGCATTACTCAATAATTGTTACGATAATTATTTATTCACTATTTATTTTATTGATTCAATAATTGCTACGTTGATATTTTATATTGTTGTTGTTTCAATAATTATCACTACACAGTATTTTCCATTATCAGATCAATAATTTATATTATTTGAATAATATTATTAGATAACATTATTGGCAATGTCTAGAAAGTTCTGTCTAAGGAGAGGTTTGGTCACCTAATTGTGCGCCAGTAAGGAGAAATCCTTATTGGAAAGTCCCCTCTTTCCTGGGAACGGCCTGGTTGCCAATATTGTGATTATATAATATTATTTGTGAATAATTAATTATTAATTTATATGATAAGGAAAATATTCATTTTCTGTGGATATAAATGGAGAAAATTTTAAAGTGACAATTGTTGAAAAATTGATATTTTATCTTTTTTGATAAATAATTCATTTAAATATATTATTATATTTTAATAATATAATAATAATGATATTTTTACAATGAATGTGGGATATATAAATAAATGAGGAGAAAGAGTATTTTTGTTACTAAAAAATATTTAAAACATGTTTTTCATGTTTGTGGACCCCATTTCTTGACTAAAATTTGATTATAGCTTGTAAAATCGTTCGTTTGTAGATTTCGGTCAATTTCTGTTTGGAATTTGGAAAAACTTAAACTTACAAAGTTGTAGAGAATGTAATTTCCTATGGAAAAGACATAAGGTTCGAATTTTTATGATAAAAAGGCTATTTATTATGAATTATTGAAGCTCCGAAGTTCCGAAATAATTGATTTTTGGAAGTTTTAATTGTTTTATTCAAGAAAAACATTTTTTGCAATCCCACATGTGTGGTAAATGAGCTGAATTCAGATTCTTTGGTGGTGGGCTTGAATATTTAATAAATAAAATTATTTTAATAAATTTTCTGCTTTGGTGTTCTAAGCAATTTACTATAAATAGGGTGCTTAGGTTTGAATTGAAAATCACACCAGAAACTGAAATTTTCTCTCTCTTTCTCTCTCTATATTATCGATCGTATTCTTGTGAGTATTTTGAAACTTTGAGTGTTGCTATATGGTGCAAGTTCCCTTCAGCACTATATCCAATATTCCAATCAGAAGTATTGTCTTTTCGATGTAAGGGATGTTATTTTTTTAAAATGATATTATTTCTTCTAATATCACTATACCAGAATATTGGTAAGATTTTTCTTGTGAAATTCTTATCTTTTAGTGTCGGAGTTACTATTCACGTATACGGCACTATTCACAGAAAAATTAAATTTTCATTTTTTGTTCAATATATCTATTATGGATACTAGCTTTGATTGTATCCATGTTTTGATCATTCTTGAATTTTACTTCACTATGATTATTTATGAAGTATTTTTGAACTCGGATTGTTTAAAGTACGAATCCTTAATATTTGTTCTTTTGTTTCACTGGATTCATTTTCTTTAAAATATTTTTCATCATCCTCAGTCCTAAATGATGATATTACTGAATATCTTTGGCCTGTAGTGAAAAGATGGTTGATTTTCTTATGAATATCTTTGGCATGTAATGCAAAGATGTACAGGTGTTGAGATAAACATGACCGACTGATGAATATCTTTTGCCTGTAGTGCAAAGATGAATATTTGATTCAAGATGTATATTGATTGATGTTACAGGGATACAATATTGATGATGGACTTTTAAATTCATAGATATTAGTAGATTTCATTCTCTACGTAACTCTTCTATGAATTATTATTTCCGCTGCGAATATTGATCTAAAACTTGTTGTCTATTATATTCTATCAGATTTTTCCCTGTTGAAGACTAACGATAATTTGTTCTATATTATCTTAGTCATAATATTCTTTACTGGGCTAGTTGAGCTCACCCTTTTCCTTTTTGTTCCATTTTTCTTCTTAGGAGGCGAGAATGTAGCGAGTACTAATCGGGGTATGGAATGAAGGTCTTAGAGAGTTATTTTAGTAGTCCTTACTATTTTTGTAAAATAATATATCAATAATTGTAATGAGGACTTATTTGAGTGTTGATATTGTCTAGAAGACAATATTTGTATTTAAACTCACAGTTTTTATGTTGTATTAATAAAGTTGTAGTTGTTTCTGTACCAAGTTATTGACGACTCAGAATGGGTGTTGTATACCTATTTTGGGGGCGTCACAGTTGGTATCAGAGCTTAAGGATATGATCTCTGGCGAAGATCGAGGAATAGAACTAGGAGGGGAGAGACGAGTAAAATCTTCGCTAGTGTGTCTTACCTAAGCTTATTTGTTGGTTGGTCAGTATATAGGGATATTATGTGATTTGTTGATTTCTTTAATTAACCCTTGTTTTATGGAATTATTTGAGAATGTCGACTGAGAATGTTAATAGTGGAGTAAATGAGACCGTGGAGACACCTTTACTCACCAACGAGAAGAAGGTGCAACAGGCTGGCATGTTCCTCCTGTGAACAACACCACTGAGCAGATGATGAACGACGGGATGTTTAAAAGCTTTTTGCAGTTCATGCAAAATCGATTTAGGAGACTCGTGCACAAAATACAGTGTGAAATGATAACAACGCATGGTTTGTCACAACCCAAGCGATTCAAAGAGTTGGGACCACGAGTGCAGGGAAAGCGGATCCGATTAAGGCGAAGACGTGGGTCAAATAAATTACCAAGATATTCGATGTCTTGGGATGCACGGAGGAACAGAAGGTTCCATTCACCACTTTTATGTTCCGTAATGAGGAAGATTATTGGTGGGAATCTGTGAAGCGTACCCATCCAGAGCACTTAGTATGTCTTGGGAGACGTTTCAAAAACTGTTCAATGATAAATATTTTCCTGAAAGTATTCGTCATATAAAGGAAGTGGAGTTTATTAGACTAGAACAAAATAATATGACGGTGTCCCAGTACAAGGCGAATTTTGCAGAGTTATCCAGGTTTGCACCTCATTTGGTGGAGAATGAGGAACGTATGACGCGGATGTTTCTGAGAGGTTTGAAACCCAGATATCGTCGATATCTCATTTCTCATAAATTTTCTCTATTCAGATGTTGTAAATAGGGCTCAATTATTAGAGCGAGATAACGAAAGACGTTCAACCGAGAGACCACAACCGAGGATCATACTGGGTGGTGGCGATCATCGAACAACGATAACCAAATGGAGAAAGAAAAATAAAAATGGTAACCACTCTGGTGGTAATCATGGCCATGAAAATAAAAGAAGCGAGTCGGGAGGAGATTTTAAAAAGAGGAGATTCAACAATGACCATGTGAAGACGTCAGCACCAGTAGCAACTGGTTCTAAGGGAGGAGAACGACCACCGGTCATATGCTATAAATGCGGGAAAAAAGGATATATCAGCCCAAACTACCGACAACAGTTCAAGGTATGTTATAATTTTGGAAATGAAGGACGTATTGCTCGATATTGTATAGTAGCGAAACCAAGTCCAGCGGGGATGGTGACTCAAAAGGCTGTCCCAGAAAAGTCAAAGTCAACGGTTCCTGGAAGAGCGTTTGTCGTGACTGGTCAAAATACGAGGAATCCAAACGAGGTGATCACGAGAGTTAAAGGTCCAACTACAGGAGTTGTTGGACATCGATTTCATTCGTCCTAGTACATCTCCTTGGGGTGCTCCTATTTTATTTGTAAAGAAGAAGGACCGAAGTATGCGACTTTGTATTGAGTATCGAGAATTAAACCATGTCACCATCAAGAATAGGTATCCGTTACCTCGCATTGATGACCTGTTTGACCAGTTGCAAGGAGCGCAATTCTTTTCAAAGATCGATCTTCGTTATGGATATCATCAATTTGAAGATTAGAATCGAGGATATTCCAAATATCGCCTTGTAACTTCGGTATGGGCATTATGAATTCTTAGTCATGTCTTTTGGATTGACTAATGCTCCTGTGGCTTTCATGGATATGATGAACCGAGTATTCAAGGAATATTTGGATCAGTTTGTTGTTGTCTTTATTAATGACATCCTCGTATATTCCAAAAGTCGTGAAGATCATGAGCACCATTTGAAGCTAGTACTCCAAAGGCTTCGTGAAAACAAGCTATATGCCAAGTTAAAGAAATGCGAGTTCTGGCTTGAGAAAGTAGCATTCCTTGGGCACGTGGTGTCAAAACATGGAGTATCTGTTGACCCGGCGAAGATTGAAGCAATACAAAGTTGGGAGCAACCGAAGTACGTAGCTTTTTGGGCTTAGCTGGTTATTATCGGAGATTTGTGGAAGGATTTTCTTGAATCGCTACTCCATTAACTCAGCTGACTCGGAAAGATACAAAATTCGTATGGAGCGAGGAATGCGAAAAGAGTTTCCAAGAGCTTAAGAGGAGACTCATTTCGGCACCTGTTCTGACAATACCATCTGGTTCGGATGGATTTGTTATCTACAGCGATGCTTCAGGCAAAGGGTTTAGGATGTGTTCTCATGCAACATGGGAAAGTCATAGCCTATGCCTCGCGACAACTTAAAGAATATAAGAGGAATTATCCTACTCATGATCTAGAGTTGGCAACAGTCATTTTCGCGCTAAAGATCTGGAGGCACTATCTATATGAAAAGAAAGTGGAGATATATTCAAACCATAAAAGCCTCAAATATTTCTTCACCCAAAAGGAACTTAACTTGCGGCAATGACGTTGGCTCGAGCTGTTGAAAGATTTCGACCACACCATTTAATACCATCCTGGAAAAGCAAACGTGGTAGCTGACGGGTTGAGTAGAAGATCATATGCAGGAATGAGTGCGATGATGTCAAGTATACGCATAAAACCAACTTTAATCGATAAAGTTAAAGTTGCTCAAGCCACAGACCCGGAGCTAATGCGTATGAAGAAGAAAGTATAAGAAGGTGATATTCCAGAAGCAAGAATCGATGAAGAAGGAATACTTCGAGTACACTCCAGACTTTGTGTTCCTAACGACTCTGATTTGAAGTACAAGATCATGATGGAAGCACACAATACATCGTTTTCAATCCATCCTGGAAGTACCAAAATGTATCGTGATCTTCGACATACATTTTGGTGGAGCAATATAAAGAGAGAGATTGCAAAGTTTATCTCGAGGTGTTTAACTTGTCAACGTGTAAAGGCGGAGCATCAAGTGCCAAAGGGTCCATTGCAACCACTTGAAATTCCAAAATGGAAGTGGGAACACATTACCATGGATTTCGTTACGGGTCTTCCCACAGTTTCTCAAGGCATAAATGCGATTTGGGTTATTGTTGATAGATTAACTAAGTCTGCTCATTTCTTGCCGATATGGAAGACTTATTCCCTTGAACGTCTTGCTCATATGTATGTAAATGAGATTGTGAGATTGCATGGCATGCCAGTATCCATAGTTTCAGATCGTGACCCAAGATTCACTTCACGATTTTGGGTTAGCTTGCAAAAAGCTATGGGCACAGATTTACGATTCAGTTCGGCATACCATCCTCAAACGGACGGACAATCAGAGAGGACTATTCAAACTCTTGAAGATCTATTAAGACTCTGTGTCCTAGATTTCAAAGGGAGTTGGGATAAGTATTTACCATTGGTGGAATTCTCCTACAACAACAGTTATCAGGCAAGTATAGGGGTAGCTCCATTCGAAGCATTGTATGGAAGAAAGTGTCGCTCTCCAATATGTTGGGATAAGGTGGGTGAAGCAACATTGTTGGGACCCGAGTTGGTACGTATTATTACAGAAAAGATCCAAATGATTCGACAACGTATACAAATGGCACAAGATCGATAAAAGAGTTATGCGGATCTTCATCGAAAGGACGTGGAATTTAGTATTGGGGATCATGTATTGTTGCGTGTTGCTCCATGGAAGGGAGTTACAAGATTTGGGAAACGAGGAAAGCTCAATCTACGATTTATTGGTCCATTTCAGATTCTTGACCGAGTAGGAATTATAGCCTATAGACTCGCGTTACCTCCAAGTATGTCTCGTGTTCATAATATTTTTCATATATCTGTGCTACGTAAATATGTGAAAGACTCGAACCACGTTATTGAGTTAGAACCGCACGAGATAGCCAAGACTTAACGTATGAAGAGGTACCAAAGATCTTGGATAGGAAGGAGCATGTCTTACGTCTGAAAGGTCATACCACAAGTCAAAATTTTGTGGAGGAACCATGCTATTGAGGAAATGACACAGGAATCGAAAGCGGAAATGAAAGCGAGGTATCCTCACCTTTTGAAACACACAGTGCGTCGTCAATTTCAAGGACGAAATTTCATAAGGAGGGAGGTTGTAAGACCCCAACTTATTATAAATGAAATTAAATTTCCTCTATTTATTATTTTGAAATAGTAAGGTTGATTTGATTAATGTGGTTAGTTATGGGTAAAATGCGCAAATATTTCAAATAAGCAAGTGGTTATAAAATATTCATTGTTGTTTGGAATATTAGTTTGGTTGTGGAATATTCTTACCGTCGGGGAATATTCGTATTATGACGACCTTGACCTTATGTGGGCCCATAACGGAAAGCAATTGGATGAAGGAAAACGACAAATATAAGTTGTTTATAAATAATTGGCGTAGTTATTCTGAGATATCTTTGTTGGAATACCTGGTGGTTAAAACACACGAAGATGTATACCGGTATTGCACCAATTATTGATTCTTACGTGAAGACACTACTCAATAATTGTTACGGTAATTCTTGCTTCAATATTTTATTTTATTGATTCAATAATTGCTACGTTGATATTTTATATTGTTGTTGTTTCAATAATTGTCATTACACAGTATTTTCCATTATCAGATCAATAATTTATATTATTTAAATAATATTATTAGATAACATTATTGGCAATGTCTAGAAAGTTCTATCTAAAGAGAGGTTTGGTCACCTAATTGTGCGCCAGTAAGGAGAAATCCTTATTGGAAAGCCCCCTCTTTCCTGGGAACGGCCCGGTTGCCAATATTGTGATTCAATAATATTATTTGTGAATATTTAATTATTGATTTATATGATAAGGAAAATATTCATTTTATGTGGATATAGATGGAGAAAATTTTAAAGTGACAATTGTTGAAAAATTGATATTTTATCTTTTATGTTAAATAATTCATTTAAATATATATTTATATTTTAATAATATAATAATGGTGATATTTTTACAATGAATGTGGGATATATGAATAAATGAGGAGGAAAAGTATTTTTGTTACTAAAAAATATTTAAAACATGTTTTTCATGTTTGTAGACCCCATTTCTTGACTGAAATTTGATTATAGCTTGTAAAATCGACCGTTTGTGGATTTCGGTCAATTTTTGTTTAGATTTTGGAAAAACTTAAACTTACAAAGTTGTAGAGAATGGAATTTCCTATGAAAAAGACATAAGGTTCGAATTTTTTTGATAAAAGGGCTATTTATTATGAATTATTGAAGCTCCGAAGTTCTGGAATAATTGATTTTTGGAAGTTTTAATTATTTTATTCAAGAAAAACATTTTTTACAATCCCACGTGTGCGGTAAATGAGCTGAATTCAGATTCTTCGGTGGTGGGCTTGAATATTTAATAAATAAAGTTATTTTAATAAATTTTCTGCTTTGGTGTTCTAAGCAATTTCCTATAAATAGGGTGCTTAGGTTAGAATTGAAAATCACACCAAAAATTGAAGTTTTCTCTCTCTTTCTCTCTATATATTATCGAGCGTATTCTTGTGAGTATTTTGATACTTTGAGTGTTGCTATACGGTGCAAGTTCCTTCAAAGACTATATCCAAGATTCCAAATGTAAGTATTGTCTTTTCGATGTAAGGGATGTTATTTTTTTAAAATGATATTATTTCTTCTAATATCATTATGCCGGAATATTGGTAAGATTTTTCTTGTGAAATTCTTGTCTTTTAGTGTCGGGGTTACTATACACGTATACGACACTATTCACGAATACGATACTATTCACAGAAAAATTAAATTTTCATTTTTTTTCTAAAATATCTATTATAGATACTAGTTTTGATTGTATCCATATTTTGATCATTCTTGAATTTTTCTTCACTATGATTATTTATGAAGTATTTTTGAACTCGGATTGTTTAAAGTACGAATCCTTAATATTTGTTCTTTTGTTTCACTGGATTCGTTTTCTTTAAAATATTTTTCATCATCCTCAGTCCTAAATGATGATATTACTGAATATCTTTGGCCTGTAGTGCAAAGATGGTTGATTTTCTTATGAATATCTTTGGCCTATAGTGCAAAGATGTATAGGTGTTGAGATGAACATGGCCGACTGATGAATATCTTTGGCCTGTAGTGCAAAGATGAATATTTGATTCAAGATGTATATTGATTGATGTTACAGGGATAAAATATTGATGATGGACTTTTAAATTCATAGATATTAGTAGATTTCATTCTCTACGTAACTCTTCTATGAATTATTATTTCCGCTGCGAATATTGATCTGAAATTTATTGTCTATTATATTCTATCAGATTTTTCCCTGTTGAAGACTAAAGATAATTTGTTCTATATTATCTTAGTCATAATATTCTTTACTGGGTAAGTTGATCTCACCCTTTTCTTTTTTGTTCCATTTTTCTTCTCAGGAGGCGAGAATGTAGCGAGTACTAGTCGGGGTATGGAATGAAGGTCTTAGAAAGTTGTTTTAGTAGTCCTCACCATTTTTATAAAATAATATATCAATAATTATAATGAGGACTTATTTGAGTGTTGATATTATCTAGAAGACAATATTTGTATTTTAACTCACAATTTTTATGTTGTATTAATAAAGTTATAGTTGTTTCTATACCATGTTATTGACGACCCAGAATGGGTGTTGTATACCTATTTTGGGGGCGTCACAAGTACAATACCTTCAACTTTTCTTTCATTTTTAATTTAGTCCTGCAAGTATTATCAAACTTGCACCACCTCCCCTAATAGTAAATAATGTGAATCATTAGTTCAATCATGTGATTCAATAGTTATAATCATGTGTAAATACGAATAACAGTATTGTACCTCTATCTTTAACTTAGTCATACAAGTATTATCAATCTTGCACCACCTCCCCTAATAGTACATAAATGTGAATCAATAGTATACACATGTGAACAAATAGTTATAATCACGTGAATCAATAATAATTAATTGCTCATTTATCAGGTTAATTACCCGATTGGTCAATATAACCTCCAGACATCAATTATTATCGAAATAAATGTCGATTTCCACTAACACTACTAATTCCCACACAATGAAATTATCAATTTCATCTTTAATCAACACGAACTTATTCATCATTAATATTATAATTCATAATATTTAACAACCAAGTTGTTCCCAAGAAAGCGGGGGCTTTTCGATAAGGATTTCTCCTTATTGGCGCGCAATTAGGTGATCAAATCTCTCCTTGACAGAACTTCTAGACATTGTAAATATTGCAATTTAATAATATGAATAACTTTGTCATCTCAATTATTGATTTAATAATATATCATATAATGCAGATGATACTGTGACAATAATCGAATCAATAATATGAGAGATATGATGCGTGAATTATCATGCAATAATTGAGTATAACCGAGTGACTTCTTACGTAAACATCAATAATTAATACCGCGTGTTACTACGCAACCACGCCAGACATCGCATACTTTTACTACCGGGTAGTTCAACAGTTTTAACGGTAACACTTTCGCCATTATTTTTATAAAAAGATAATTCTGTCGTTTTCTAACTACGACAATACTTCCGTTGTGGGGTCCACTAATGATCGTGTCGTCATACGGATATTCCCCGACCAAACGAATATTCCTTGACCAACGAATATTATATAACCACTTGCATACTTTTCAAAATTTCTAAATATTACCCACAACTATAACATTATCTCAAATCCACGCCATAATTTTGAAAAAAATATTTCGAGAAAATTAAATCTTTATTCATAAAATTTGGGGTCTTTACAAAACCTCTCCTTGACAGAACTTTTAGACATTCTCAATATTGCAAATAATAAAATTAATAACTCTGTCATCTTAATTATTGATTTAATAATATATAAAATATTGACAATAATTGAATCAATTAACATGAGATACTATGCAAAGAATTCATCGTAGCAATAATTGAACAAAACCGAGTGACTTCTCACGTAAGCATCAATAATCGATACTGGTGCTACTATTATGCGATCACGCGTATTCATCATGCTTTTAACTTAACACCGTGTTTCAACAGTTAACGGTAAAACTTCCGCCGTTATTTTCATAAAAGATATTTTTGTCGCTTTCTCAATCCGATGAATAATTCCGTTAGGGGTCCACCAATGATTAACGTAGTTATACGAATATTACCCGTTAAAACGAATATTCCTCGACCAATCGAATATTATAACAACTTGCTTACTTTGCAAAATTTATAATTATTACCCACAACTTTAATATTATAACAAATCAACACAATAATTATTCAAAATGATATTTATAGAAAATTCATGAGTCTTTATTCATAAAAGTTGGGGTCTTACAACGTAGCACTAAAACGTAATCTTCAACTCATTATCATTCACATTCACATTCAAATATCTACCAAAACGTATTATAAGCTAACCAATTACAAATATAAGCTAATGTTCCATAAATGTTAAACAATATAATTTACAATACTTATGCATTTAATTAGACAATACAATATATCTGTAAGTTCTACAATAACATGAATATATACAAATGAACTATAAACTAGTAAAAGTATCATCATCCCATGGAGGTGAACGACGGTGCTTTCTGCGGTGTATGGAAATCAAATCATGCTCCTCCTTCATCATCATCACCAAATTTCGTCATCATCGCCACCACATTGATAGAATCAAAAATATAAATCATTAGTCCAGATATATATATATATATATATATATATATATATATATATATGTGATAATTAACAATGTGACGCCCCCAAAAATAGGTATACATCACCCATCTTGAGTCGCCAAATACATGGTACATAAATCAAATACAACTTAATTATACAACTGTCGTGTAAGATACGACAAAGCATAAACTGAGAGTTTAAACAAGAATATTGCCTTCTAGACAATATCCACTCTCAAATAGAGTCCTCATTACATTTATTATCACACTATTTTTTGCGAATAGTGAGGACTACTAATACACCATCTCGGACCATCACTCCGCTCCCCGACTAGTCCCGCCACGTTCTCATTTCAAGAAGAAACAAAGTGAAAGAAAGGGTGAGCTCAACTAGCCCAGTAAGAAATATTATAACTAAGATAATGCAGAATAAATTATCATTAGTCATCAACAATGTTAAACTGATAATATACAATAGACATCAAGTTTAGCTGTAGCGGAACAAACAATCCATTAGAAGAGTCAAGTAGAGAATACAATCTACTATCTTCTATGATTTAAAAGGTTTTTCATCACTTTTATCGGTGAGACTCAGCTTAATAAATAATCCACATCATCCCTGCACTACGGCCAAGGATATTCATTAGTATCACGACCACAAATTATCCATACACTACGGGCCAAAGATATTCGTGTATTCATCAACGGTCCTGATCATGTCATAAAACAATTCATCTTTGCTCCCTTGGCCGAAGAGAATCCATAGCCATAATCATACCAAAAACTGTCCATTAATGCACTACGGGCCAATGAGGACTTTTTCCACATCAATTGTAACATTACGATCATGATTATACCGAATAATCCCTGGTCATAATCATACCAAGTCCATCTATGCACTACAGGCCACAGATGACTTTCAACAAAATATAAACATGAGGATGATGACAATGATATAAGAATTCAATAAAACAAGTCAAGAAATTAAATTATTCAGAACTAATAACGTCCAAATTGTCAACATGATACTTCTTTGTAGAGTAAAATTCAAGAATGCTCGAAGAATATTTCCATGAAAAGATACTGGATAAAGCGCAAATATTAAGGATATTCCACTAATTTCATGGAGTATAGAAGTCAAAACTTTAACCAACTGGGTATAATAAAGAATGGAATAACAAAAGAAATCACCATGCATGCGGTACTTGCAGAGGCGAGTTATTCCAATGTAATAATAAATAACCAAGAACCAAGTCGAGCGTAATACGTCAAGCGTGATATTCCAACGTAATAATAAAGAATGGAATAACAACAAAAATCACCATGCATGCGACGCGTCGATGTACGAGTTATTCCAATGAATAATAAATAACGAAACCAAGTCACGCGAAATTCACACCAACAGGATGTTCCAACAGAATAATAAAGAATGGAATAACAACAGAAATCACCATGCATGCGGTACTTCGCATAGACAGGTTATTCTAACAGAATAATAAATAACGGAACCAGTGCCTCGTAAAAAGCGCGCATGGCGGGATATTCAACAAAATAATAAAGACGGAACCAGTCCTAGTAAAAAGCGCATGCATGTGATATTCCAATGAATAATAAAAGACGGAACCAGTCCAACAGAAAGCGTCTTGACAAGATATTCTAACAGAATAATAAAGAATGGAATAATAGAAGTTCTCTTCATGAATATAAAAAATAATAATACCCCTTACAGTACAACAAATAATATCCCTTACCTTTGAAAGAAGAGTACTCCGATTGGTAGGGTGAGGATATACTCGAAGAAAACTTGCACTACGCTCAAAGCTTTCTTGAACTCCAAATAAATACGCTTAAGATTATAGAAGAAGAATTCTCTCTATAGTTTCTCTCTCTAGAGTTTCAATGAATTCATAAGAAATAATGAAGGAATGAGCTTCTATTTATAGAAGAATGGACCCATAGTAACTAATTCATGAACAAATCCAGATTGATTTACTTTTAATCTGACGGTCGAGATTTAAAGCAAAATCTTTTAAATAAAATATAATATATTCGATTTATAATCTAATAAAACGAATAACTTTATAAAAGTATTACATTTTATATAAAAAGATTTTACTATGCAAAATACTATGTAGACACTATTATGCAACACTATATGCATAATAAAATATAATATATTCTATTTATAGAATAACTTTATAAAAGTATTCTATTTTATATATAAAAAGATTTTACTATGCAAAACACTATGCATAATAGAATATAATATATTCTATTTATAGAATAACTTTATAAAAGTATTTTGTTGTATATAAAAAGCTTTTCTGTTTTATTACATTAATAATATCAATAAAACAAAACTGAGTGACTTATCACGTAAGCATCAATAATCAATACTGTGTGCTACTATGCAACCACGCGTATTATTGTACTTTTACTACCAAGTAGTTCAACAGTAATAACGGTAAACTTCTGCCGTTATTTTCATAAAAATATTTTTGTCGTTTTCTCAATTCGACAATAATTCCGTTGCGGGGTCCACCAATGATTGTGCTGTCGTACGAATATTCCCCGACACAAAGAATATTTCCCGACCAATCGAATATAATATAACAACTTGCATACTTTTCAAAATTTATAAATATTACCCACAACTATAACATTTTATTAAATCCACACCATAATATTCAAAAAAATTCGAGAAATTGAAATTTTTGTTAGTTCTCAGTAGGCATAATAGATCTAGAAGGGGTGGGGGTTGAATAGATCCTTTTTAATTTTAATACTTTTCTATTTTATTTTGTATTGCTAATAATTTAGCATGTGACAAACATAAGAATCTTTTCAAGCACAGCGGAATAAGTAAAAGATTCCCTTCATTGATATATTCATAATAATACATACATTGTTGTTAAATGCATAGTTAGTTCAATTGGTAGCGGTTATAACATACATGGCAGTTATAGCAGTTAATGTACATAATGTAAATGACATAAAGTAAAAGACACAAGGGGTTTTAAGTGGTTCAGAGGCTCAAGCTCCTAATCCACTCTTCTGCTTTCAACTAGCAGGATTTCCACTAAGGAAGGGCAGCACCCTGAATCATTAAGATTCCTTTAAGGCCAGCAGCCTTGGGACTTCAGTTCACTAAGAACTCTTCAAGGCCAGCAGCCTTGGAACTTCTCTAGTTCCCTAAGAACTCTTCAAGCCCAGCCGGCTTTGAACTTCATTTAGTCCCTCCGGACAACGACCCCTCAGGCCCTGGCTTCTTGTTGTAAAGTTGTTTGTTGGAGTTGGTGCTGAGCTGCTAAGATGTCATTAAGCTCTGAACATCTTTTATACATAGCAGCTTGATGTGGTCCTCTTTGCATTCTGCTTCGAGTTTGGACCACATCTTCTTTGGTGCAGTTGATCTTCACTCTTTTCTGCTCATCTTCATCTGGTATCAGCTGTGCACCATCACCATCTAGGTTTGCTAAGTCTCTGTGCTTTTAGTAGACTTTGTCTGGCACTTAGAAATCCCTGAACCCTTCTTGAATACTTTGCAGACATGGTTCTGCACTTGTTCATTTTCAGCTTTCGGTTCATGGTGATTCGTAGAGTGGCTCTCTTAATCTTCTTTGTACTTAGCCACTTTCCTGAATGCAATCTTCTTGGCCTTCTCGGCTCTCAGCTTGGCTGCCATCTTCAGTGGCATTCTCATCCTTGTTGAGTGAAGCTTCGATCTGTTTGATTCCTTCTTTAAAGCTGCTTCACTTCCACCTTGGTAGTCTCACTATCACTGAGACTTGTTCTATTTATCTTTGGTGGAACTCGTAGAGTCAACAATAGTATTCACCAACTCAACGATTCTGCAACTTCACAATCATCAGCAACTCTTGATCTTTGAAGTTCTGTTGATTTATACTGCTTCCCAATCTTCCCGTTGGAAAGTAGCCGTTGAAAGCTATTCAAATTTCTTTGCAGATCTCGAGTTATTTGGTGCAGACTGCAGATGTGACATGACATCTTTTTCTAACTTCTTGACACTGCAGTCTACTGTTTCACCAACCCTGTCAGATATATCACTTTGATATCTTGGGCAGGTTGACGACTTTATTTCACCCTTCTGATTTCTCGATCAGAGGTTGTCCTTGCATCGAAGCTCTCAATAAGCTCTTGTCCGAATATTACCCTTCAAATTGAACCGTTGCCAATGCCTTAATCTTCAGTTGTTCAAACTCTACGATTCTGATGCATACCTTCTTGGACTTTATCGTAGTGTCTTGTTTGACTTTCCTCTTGATGTGTAGAATTAACACTACAATCTTGAAAAGTGTTCATTAGATCTCCAATGTGGAACACCTCTTCCTTTTCTTGTGCAGTGTTTCTATACTTCTGTTTGCCTCGATGTTCTCAGATACTGATGACTAGGATCTTTGTTATGGTCCCTTCTGAATAGCAAGACATCTCAGATTTGTAGCATGCTCAGTACGCTTTCTCCTTGTGATCTCCCGTTCACTTATCATCAATGGACTGACCCATGCTTAATCACTTTTGTCTTGTTATTCAGAGGCTGACCAGTATCTTTGTGTATACTCCATTAGTTTCTTTTTTGTATGGAAAACACTATGATCTTGGTTGCTTCCAAGAACGTTGTCGTCTTTCTACTTGACAGCTACTGTATGTGCTGACTTTCCTTAGTCAGCTATTGAAGTCTTCTTATGATCATCTTGTGGAAGACTTCATCTCGAATGGCTTCACAACTCGATCTTAATGCTGATTGGGTTGGTGCTTAGATCTTCTGTTAGCTTGCAAGCCATTCGTTGAGTGCTCTCTGGTTTCCTTCAGGTGGGACGTATTTATGCAGTGCCAACCAGAGGCTTCATTCCTTTGGATATTTTGGGACTGCTCATTCGTTGAGAATCGTATTTGCTCTACGATTCTACCTTGACATTTTGAGCACATCTGTTGATATCTTAGTTCTGCACTCTACGATTCAGCTTTGGCAGTGCAGACATTACGACTCCGAGATCAGATCTTGACACTCTACGATCTCTGTCACTGTCCTTGTTGTCTTTATCTGATCTTGCTCGACTATGATCTCTGCCTCTGGTATGATTAGTAGACTCTACGACTCTTAGTGTAGTCTATGATTCTTGACTTAGCTTTGGCAGATACTCGGTTGGCTCGTAGGCAGGCTATCTCTACGATTCTGAACATGACTTCCTCAGTAGACTATGGCTCTGAGGAAGTTCTCCTCGACACACTACGATCCTTTTTTGTCTCTCTTGGAAGTCTATGAACTCCGAGATCTACTATCTTGCAGACTACGATTCTGTCTCGATAGCTCTCGAGTTTTTTTTGACTCTCTTGGCAGACTATGATTTCTGGTGCAATGCTCAACGATCAGACAAGCTTATCTATTACATCATAAGATCAACCTAACATGCTTGATTTTTCTATATTTATAGTTCTTGTACACCATTTCTTTTTAAGGACTTTACAAAGCTGTTTTGCTTATATAGGATCAACCTAACACATTTGATCAATTCATTCTAAGTCCTTGCACATATGTTTCTATTATTTATCAAAGGACTTTATAGCTTTTCTTAATCCAAACATACTTGCATATTCATTCATATATATATGTCATAATCAAATCATATGTAAATAGGAATATCATTCACATGTTTATTCTTGACAATCTCCCCCTATTTCATTATGACAAAAATAATAAGTGCATATGCATATTATGAATGAATCTTATATACAGTGAGCTGCTGTATTTCTAAAACAGATAATCATGAATGTCATTTATAATAATATGAAATTTAATATACTATGACATCTTACATCCTGGATCCAGAACATACCTAACTAGTTAGAGATATACCTCTTTGGCTCCATGTATGCTTCCAGGATGTCTGTTGATGTGCTATTCATCTGTTTGATTCATCTGTCTGATCTTTTTGCATCTTCTTATTCTGGGACATTGGCTTCATCATCCTTTTGTATGCTCCCCCCTCGGATGTATCTTGCTCGACTCCCCCCTCACCTTTTTGTAAATACAGTTCATCATCTTTTAGCTCCCCTTCATTGATGACCCAACTTTTCTCTATATCTTCTCCTTTTGTTTCCTTCTGCTCTTCTTTCCCTTTCTTGAATGCCTCTTTCTATGCCTCTCTTTCTCCCCCTTTTTGTCATTAATCAGTTGAGAGAGTTGTTCCATATTGAACATAAGCTGCTCTATCATGTAGGAGGAGTTTCCAACTTCATTCTTGATTTCTTGTTGATTTAGCTCAAGTTGCATAGAGAAAGATTGATTCATGTTGTCAATCTTGTCAGAGAGGATTTTGAGTTTCTCTTCATTTGCCTCTTGTGCTTGTAGAGCTTCAGCTTTTTGATCATGTATGGCCTTCAGATAAATGTGATCTCTCTCTTTGATTTTGAGAGATATATCAGCCATAGTAGCTTGAAGTCTATTTTGAATTGAATTATCTGTTGTTGCTGTCAGTCTTTTAGATTCTTCTTTGATTTGAGACATCTTCTCAATCAGATCATCAGAATTTCTCATCAGCTCCTTCTCCATAGGAGTCTGGTTGTCTGGTTGGGCAGTCTCTTGTTGATCCTCAGATTGGACTCTACGAATTTCATCTTTGGACAGATTGTTGAAGGTGTTGAGAATCTGAAGAATCGTTGAGTTCCAATCACTGGTTGAGGATGAAGGAATATTAGATAGTCGTGCTTGGGCAGATGGAGATATCTGATTCTGGACTTGATCATTATCAGTGGTAGAGTGAACAGACTCTACAATCAGTGTCTTGGCCAAATTCCTTTCGCCATCAGAGTCCACCCTACGATCATAAGGAATATAATGGTTTTTAGCATGTCGATAGATCTTGTAGTGGGGCTTGTCGTTGATCATCATGATTGCAAACTTCTTAACCCTAGGGAAGTTTTGTGATACCAGTTCCAAGTTTGGAAACTGAGAGTAGCACCAGCTAAAGTACTCTCTCTTTCTCATCAGTATGCTTTCGTACCAAGGCATCCATGGATAGAACCACCTCATCGTAAGATCTTGAGTTGTATAGTATAGTTGTGTAATCTAACTCCATATTTTTCCGCTTATGGAGCACTTCATCTGTAGTCATCCTTACAACTCGAAGTTGTTCATTTCCCTGATTTATCCATCTTGCTGGTGGTTCTTCTGGTGGCTCATCAAGAACTTCCACTACAATTCTTCTGGTAATTCTGGCTGGAGAGAGAACAGGGTAATATTCTGGTTCCTCTGATTCCTGAAGTACTGAATCAGACTCTTTCCCTATTTCTTCCCTTTTTGATCCAGAATCTTATTAACTTCCTTCATCAGATTCTTCAGTGAAGTCTTCTTGTTGAATTTTATTATCAGAATCCTCTTCAACAATGTCTTCCTTGGAATCATCTCCTTTAATGCTGGTCCTATCTTTAGCATTTCCTTCCCTTGATACAGATTCACCTTCTTTCTTTGCTTTCGACCAATCTTCAAAGATTTTCTTCCGTGAGTCGATCCATCATCACTTAGTTCAATGATTTCAGTAGATTGATCATTTCTCTTCTTTGAGGCAAATTGAGCTATCAATCTGTGACTCCTTCTTCTTGGTGGTTTAGCAATTTGAGAGTCAGACTCTTCTTCCTCTTCAGACTCTAAGGCCTTTGAATCATCAGATGAACTTTCTTCACTCTTATCATTTGCAGAGGCATGTCATTCATTAGAATCACCATTATTTGACCCATCATCTAAGCTTGTTGGAGCATTTGCATTTGGAGATGTAGTTGGGTCATCTTGCAGCTTTTCTTCATCATCAGAGTGAATGCTTTGAGAGATAGCCACAGGTCTTGTGCATTCTTCTTTATCAGCAGATTCTACATATTCTTCCATGAATCCAACTTCAACATCATTGCTGAACTTGGTCTGTGGGGGCTCAGCCTTTTCTTCTTTTGGTTCTACGTCCTTTTCTTCATTAGATGAACCTTCATGGTGAGTTGAAGTTGGACTGTCTATCATCTTAGTTTTCTTGTTGGATGGCCTTTGAAGTAATATGTTACTTCTTCTTTTAGTGGTCTCTACAGTTGATTCCTTTTCTTCCTCAACCTTGTCTTTTGTGGATAGACTTCTTGGAGGGGCCTCAGTTTTCCTCATGCACTTTGGTTTCTTCTTGGTCATTTGGTGCGGTTCTTTGTTAGTGCAATTATCGATTCGAGAGCTCTCTACCTCCTTTGTCTTCCTCTTCTTTGTAGAGGCTTTGCTGCTGCTCCCAGTTGTCAACCTCCTATTCTCCTTTGGGTTTTTCTTCCAGTTTATGAATAGCTGTGGAGACATTACCTTGTGAACATTAAGGATTTCACCATCATCATCCTTAATTTTATTCTTCAATTTCTTCTTCAGGATGATACTTAAGAATCTCCCATGAAAAACCTTTGTGAGTGGTTTTTCCGTAAATTTTTCTTTTCTTCCTTATCCGACCACTTAGACATATGATCGAAGCGGATGTACTCCAAAGTTAATGTGTTCCTTTAGGACTATAAGCGGATATGATCTTCAAATTGTTGGTCAATCACAAAGATATCATGAGCGATATCTCTTTGCATAAGATATATTTCCCACGATTTCACCGAGAACTCAATTCTTCAGAAACTCCTTTTTCTTCATGTCCTTCAGACTAAGGTTTCTTCTGTACTGCATAATCTTCTTAGCCTTTTCTATGTCGATATCTTCTAGGCTTTTTAGATTTCGGTCAGGAAGGCCTAAGCATTGATTAATGTCAGAAGAGTTTAGTTTTAGAATCTGACCTTTAACCTTGGTGGAGAGGATTCCAGAATTTATGGTTGCGTTTGAATGGAATTCCTTGATTAGGTCACCATATATTCGTGTGTTTTCCTTAAGACATTCTGAGAACCCGGCCTTCCTCACAAGTTCAAGAATATCCCTGAACTTCTTCTCAGATCTTTCGAACGTCTTGGTTCCTAGCTGAATGCCAGTGATTATTCGCCAGCCATTTGAGGAGTTCGAGGAATATGGGTGTTGGTTTTAGGAAGTTCTGTGAGAGATAGTAGACTGTGATTTTAGGTAAGAATTTGGAGGGTTAATGGATTCAGGAAGTGAACAGGCTTTTAGGGTTTGAAAAAGAGAGGGAAGAAGTTTTGATAGTTTCTAACAACTGTTTGTAGATTTTGAATTTATAGCAGTTTCTTCTATCCCTACAAACATTGTGATGTGTCACCCAGTCATTGGTTGCACGATACCCAGTATCAAGTTGTAACTCCCCAGTAACTTGTCAGTTAGCTGTCTCTTTCAGAAGAGTGGACGTTTGATTGATGTGGATTGACCTTTGACCTTTTTAGTTCGTAGAGTAGCATGATAGGACAGCTATTGACTCTACGTTTTCCTTGTTGGCTCAACAATCAATTTTCTGAAGAATGTTACAGTGGATGATTTAGACATTTATCCTCATGTTGAAATTGCATAGCTCAACCACTGATGTACCCCAAGCTAGTTTGGGTACTTAAGTTCTGATGTGAGTTTGCAAGATGTCTTTCCAAACTGTATTTGAACTAATCTCCTTAAATTTCAGAATGGTAGAGCAATTGTCTCGTACTTCCAAGCTCCTCATGAGCTAGAGTGTCTTCTAGTAAGTCTGTGATCGTTGAGTCTGCTTCTGCGATTGTTGAGTTTTGACTACGATCGTTGAGATTGCATCACGATCGTTGAGTTCTCTTAAAGCTCTATTCTACAATCGTTGACTGACTTGGTCCTTGAGATGAGCTTTACTAAGCATTCTTTCTGGGTCAAGGTAGCTCAGGAAGGGCTAACCTCTTAGAGTGAGCTAAGGGTCAGGTTTGTCCCTGAGGCGCTTTCCAGATGAAATACTTTAGAAGTGATTGGCACTGATATCTCATTTGACCTTTTCTGTTGGGGAGTCTCTCTTCCAACTTTAGGCATCTGCACTGGCTACAATTGTGGTGTCCTCCTGCTTTTACACTTCAATTACATGTTTGATCGTAGGCTTTCCATGATTTTGAGTTGGGTGGTCAAGTGTTATCGGTGAGACATTTTGAAACGTTCTCTTGAATATGGATCTTCATTTGGTTCATCAGCCACAAAGTTTTGGGACTCTGTAGTTTGTATACTGCTTCATAGTATATTTCTGATAGTCTAGAGCTTCTGTACTATTAGCAGATTACTGCTCCCCCATAGTTAATACTATTTTCTCAGAGAGACATAAGTTTAGTGTAACAGAAGGCATCCATGCATATCTCATTCTGGCTGAAGTCATTTAAATCTTCTTGTATCATGGAAATGGGCATTTCCAGGGTTGATCATTCTACGATCCTTTGACAGCACTATGAACCTAGTATTCATTGTCAGTTTGTGCTTGCTGAGTTCTGCTCCCATAGTGAATTCCTCATGATTGATGTTCGATGATCCTCTGTAGTCAGCTTCCTTGAGGATTCTTCTCTTATGACATGCTTTGCATGATTGAGCATATAAGACCCTTTTCTTCTTTTGTTGAGTGGCCTGCTTCCATATAAGGATATGCAGCCTTTTGAGCTTCATTTAGATTAGCTCAACAGGTCTTTAAGGACAGGCTTTGACATATAGGAATTTTGTCAGAATTGTTTCTGAACAGTCCTAAGCCTTTTGCTGGTTGACTCTTCTTGATTGAAGTCTTTTGCTTTAGCATTCCTTAGTGTGGTCAGATAGACCAAGTACCTATAGGTTATTCATTTCTAATATTTGGTACCCATGGTTAGATGGGTCCTGCTAGGTTAGTTACTAAAACCCCCTGCTCTCATATATATATGGATGAACATCACATTGACCACCATCAGTCGTATCCATGTATGTACTTTATTTAGATAATACATTTTGAGATGCATATTGGTGAGTGTGAGAGAAATCTGACATTTTAATAGAATGCTCTTTTCTTTGATGGTTTTATCATATGCTAAGTTATGATCACAGAGTTTAAATGTTCTCAGAGTGAGAATCTGCTCTTCGAGATTCTTTTGTAGATCTGATCATACTCTGTGTGTCATTAAACACTTAGACCATAGGATGTACAAAGCACATTAACCCATCAGCAAAGATTTCTTCACATTCAATCAACCTGTGAGGCTCTTGAAACTAGTTCAGATTTCTTTCAAGTTATCATCTTCAGCCTAAAACTTGGATGGAGAGAAAGTTTATAGACATTTGAGTTTCTATCATTAGTGTACTTTCTCTCTTCACCTTTTTAGATAGATTATGAATATTTGAAGGAAAACTGTTATAGTTCATGAGTAAGATGCACGTAAGATGTTCATATCTACGTTAGTGAGGAACCGTACCTTTTTGTTGTCAGTTTCTTAACAGTCATTTATCTTAGATATACTGAGTTTAGGCATTGATGTGCATGCTTCTAACAGCCAGTTGCTCCAGTTGATCTTCAGTCAATCAGTTGTGGTCTTGAAGATACAAGCAAAGAGAGTGTCAGTATCTCTAATTCTTTGTCATCCTTGAGTTCATAAGATTTACATCCAGCTGCGGTTTGACCAAGCATGTGGTTGAGAAGTTCTTCTTTCTTCTTTGGATAAGCATTACTTAGCATGTATGGCCTTTTTATCTTTTCAGGCTGTTGGATGTTTGAATTTTTCCTGTTGACATCTCTTGAGCTTTCTAGCCTAGTCTTCAGACAACAAGATTGACATCGAGCAAGGATTGGTCTTGTTGATATGATGATCAAAGACATGGACCAATCTGAGCAGCTTCAGGTGTATATGCACATTTACCCGTACACAATATTTCCAACGTGTGAGCTCATCTGCATATAACAAGTGACTTACTACTAAACTAAGTCTAGAACAATGTTTTTGCCTAGGATCAGACTCAAAGCGATTAGCTTTTGAATATAGCATGAGAACCTGCTCTAATACCAATTGTTAGTTCTCAGTAGGCATAATTGATCTAAAAGGGGGGGGGGTTGAATAGATCCTTTTTAATTTCAATACTTTTCTGTTTTATTTTGTATTGCTAATAATTTAGCATGTGACAAACATAAGAATCTTTTCAAGCATAGCGGAATAAGTAAAAGATCCCCTTCATTGATATATTCATAATAATACATACATTGTTCGTAGAGTTAGTTCAGTGGTAAGTAGTTATAACATACATGGCAGTTATAGAAGTTAATGTACATAATGTAAATGACATAAAGTAAAAAAAACAAGGGGTTTTAAGTGGTTCAGAGACTCAAGCTCCTAATCCACTCTTCTGCTTTCAACTAGCAGGATTTCCACTAAGGAAGGGCAGCACCCTGAATCACTAAGATTCCTTTAAGGCCAGCAGCCTTGGGATTTCAGTTCACTAAGAACTCTTCAAGGCCAGCAGCCTTGGAACTTCTCTAGTTCCCTAGGAACTCTTCAAGCCCAGCCGGTTTGGAACTTCATTTAGTCCCTCCTGACAAGGACCCCTCAGCCCTAGCTTCTTGTTGTTAAGTTGTTTGTTGGAGTTGGTGCTGAGCTGCTAAGATGTCATTAAGCTCTGAACATCTTTTGTACTTAGCAGCTTGATGTGGTCCTCTTTGCATTCTGCTTCGAGTTTGGACCACATCTTCTTTGGTGCAGTTGATCTTCACTCTGTTTGCCTCGATGTTCTCAGATACTGATGACTAGGATCTTTGTTATGGTCCCTTCTGAATAGCAAGACATCTCAGATTTGTAGCATGCTCAGTACGCTTTCTCCTTGTGATCTCCCGTTCACTTATCATCAATGGACTGACCCATGCTTAATCACTTTTGTCTTGTTATTCAGAGGCTGACCAGTATCTTTGTGTATACTCCATCAGTTTCTTTTTTGTATGGAAAACACTACGATCTTGGTTACTTCCAAGAACGTTGTCGTCTTTCTACTTGACAGCTACTGCATGTGCTGACTTTCCTTAGTCAGCTATTGAAGTCTTCTTATGATCATCTTGTGGAAGACTTCATCTCGAATGGCTTCACAACTCGATCTTGATGCTTATTGGGTTGGTGCTTAGATCTTCTGTTAGCTTGCATGCCATTCGTTGAGTGATCTCTGGTTTCCTTCAGGTAGGACGTATTTATGCAGTGCCAACCAGAGGCTTCATTCCTTTGGATATTCTGGGACTGCTCATTCGTTGAGAATCGTATTTGCTCTACGATTCTGCCTTGACATTGTGAGCACATTTGTTGATGTATTAGTTCCACACTCTATGATTCAGCTTTAGCAGTGCAGACACTACGACTCCGAGATCAGATCTTGACACTCTACGATCTTTGTCGCTGTGCTTGTTGTCTTTATCTGATCTTGCTCGACTATGATCTCTGCCTCTGGTATGACTAGTAGACTCTACGACTCTTAGTGTAGTCTACGATTCTTGACTTAGCTTTGGCAGATACTCGGTCGGCTCGTAGGCAGGATGTCTCTACGATTCTGAACATGACTTCCTCAGCAGACTATGGCTCTGAGGATGTTCTCCTCGACACACTACGATCCTTTCTCATCTCTCCTGGAAGTCTACGAACTCCGAGATCTACTATCTTGCAGACTATGATTCTGCCTCGATAGCTCTCGAGTTTTCCTTGACTCTCCTAGCAGACTACGATTTCTGGTGTAGTGCTCAACGATCAGACAAGCCTATCTATTACATCATAAGATCAACCTAACATGCTTGATCTTTCTATATATATAGTCCTTGTACACCATTTCTTTTTAAAGACTTTACAAAGTTGTTTTGCTTATGTAGGATCAACCTAACACATTTGATCAATTCATTCTAAGTCCTTGCACATATGTTTCTTTTATCTATTAAAGGACTTTACAACATTTCTTAAGGCAAACATACTTGCATATTCATTCATATATATATATATATATATATATATATATATGTCATAATCAAATCATATGTAAATAGGAATATCATTCACATGTTTATTCCTGACAATTTTTATTCGTAAAATTTTGGATTTTACAATCTCCTCTCCTTATGAAATTTCGCCCTCGAAATTTACGTACGTACCTGGTATGCCGAACAGATGAGGACACTTCATCCGATTCTAACTCTTGAGGTATAACCTTTGAGTGTTGAATACATTCCAGGATTTTAATAGGTACATCTTCATACGTTAAATTATCCGCTATCTCGTCCGATTCTAAATCAATAATGTGGTTCGAGTCGTCCACATATTTACGTAACATCGATATGTGAAAAATGTTATGAACACGTGACATACTTGGCGGTAAAACGAGTCTATAAGCCACAGTTCCTACTCGATCGAGGATTTCAAATGGGCCAAATAAATCGAGGGTTGAGATTTCCTCTCTTCGTCGATTCTTGCTTCTAGAATAACCCCCTCTTGAACCTTCTTCTTCACATTCATCAGCTTTGAGTATGTAGCTTGAGTAGCTTTAACTTTATCGATTAAAGTCGATTCTAATCGTATATTCGTTATCTTCACGTGGGTCCCTAGAGTCTTTAACTCTATCTTCATCATTTATACGAAATAGGTCTTTGTGTTAACAACATCGCACTCGTAAACACATATGATCTTCTACTCAACGCGTCAGCTACCACGTTCGCTCTTCCACAACGATATTAAATGGTACGATCGTAATCTTCAACAGCTCGAACCAACATCTTTGGCGCATGTTATGTTAGTTTTGGGTGAAGAAAATATTTGAGGGTTTAAGAAATGGGTTTTGTACTAGGGTCAATAAAAAAATCGATTTCACGCTCTAGGGATAGGCTAAGAAGTCTTCAAGAATACGTCAGGAAATTTATTAACAATAAAATATCATTCACAATTGTGACTTTCATCCAAGACTTGGATAACACGTCACATTGATACCTATCAACTTGCCATCGTTATTCACAATGTCCCCTATGGAAAGTCTGGCTTCGGTGCATTCCACACAAGGAAGTCAACAACGAAAGGACCAGGGCTCTTTACTTATGGCTTAATATAACAGTGATTGACTTTAGGGGCTTGGTTGCTTAAATTCGCATAACAGGTTGGTTAGGAATATAAAAGCTAACAATCTTACGAAAAGCATGATGAGTAGTTAACCAATCGATTCCAAAAATCACATCAAAGGCAAGTATTTTCAAAGAGATAAGATCGACAGGTAACGTGAAAGTGTCGATTTGAATCAAACAAGACTTATAAACAGTGGAGGTAACGAAGGTTTCTACTAACGAAGTTTCAACCAATAAGTCAAAGTCTAACATCTTTGGGGTCAAATTTAAACGTTGAGCGCAAGCAAGAGAGATAAAAGAATGGGTAGAACCGGTATCAAATAAGGTATATATTTCACTAGAATTTATAATTAACTACCCCGTGACAACTTCGTTCAGGTTCCTCGACAAACCCTCTCACTTAAACCATCGGCTTGACTTGACTTGTGGACATCCTTTGGCGTCACCATCCCAGCTGGACTTGACTTCACTACATGACAAAATCGAGCTAGGTGACCTTCTCTTCCGCAATTGAAACACGCTTTGGATTGCTGCATACAGTTTGGATGGATGTGTCCCTCTTGTCCGCATTTGAAACATACGACCGATGGTCCTTCTTCTTCCTTTGAAACGGGTGCTGATGCTGCTGTCTTTACATCATTATTGAACCTTCTCTTCTTGAAATTTCCACTTCTATTATCTTGGCCATGATTACCACCTAAGTGGTTACCATTCTTGGCATGATAATTTCCCCCACGATGGTTATCATTGTTTCGATGGTCGTTGCCACTGGTACGATTATTATCGTGTTGTTGGTCGTTACCTTTTGGTTGTGCTAACTCATTATCGCACTCCAATAATTGAGCCCAATTCACAACATTTGAATATAAACAAAGTTTATGAGAAATGAGGTATTGACGTATATCAGGTTTCAAACCTCTTAGAAACATTTGCGTCATTCGCTCCTCATTATCGACCAAATGGGATGCAAATCGGGATAAATCTGCAAACTTAGCCTCGTACTGCGATACGGTCCTATTGTTTTGCTCAATTGCTTATCTCAACATTTTCAGATGCCATTTTCAAACACTGTCATAAAACACGGGTTAATTAACAAATCATATATTATCCCTATACTCTGACCGACCAATTAAATACCAAATAAACTTAGGTAGGTCATACTAGCGAAGGAATTCCCCGTCTCTCCCCTCCTAGTTCTTGCCTCACATCTCAGCCAGGGATCATATCCCTAAGCTTTGATACCAACTGTGACGCCCCCAAAAATAGGTATACATCACCCATCTTGAGTCGCCAAATACATGGTACATAAATCAAATACAACTTAATTATACAACTGTCGTGTAAGATACGACAAAACATAAACTGAGAGTTTAAACAAGAATATTGCCTTCTAGACAATATCCACTCTCAAATAGAGTCCTCATTACATTTATTATCACATTATTTTTGCTGAATAGTGAGGACTACTAATACACCATCTCTGACCATCACTCTGCTTCCCGACTAGTCCCGCTTACTTTCTCATTTCCTCAAGAGAATAAAGGTGAAAGAAAGGGTGAGCTCAACTAGCCCAAAGAAGAAATATTATGACTAAAATAATGCAGAATAAATTATCATTAGTCTTCAACAATATTAAACTGATAAAATACAATAGACATCAAGTTTAACTGCAGCGGAACAAACAATTCATTAGAAGAGTCAAGTAGAGAATAAAATCTACTATCTTTTATGATTTAAAAGGTTTTTCATCACTTTTATCGCTGAGACTCAACTTAATAAATAATCCACATCATCCCTACACTACGGCCAAGGATATTCATTAGTATCACGACCACAAATTATCCATGCACTAAGGGCCAAAGATATTCGTGTATTCATCAACGGTCCTAATCATGCCATAAAACAATTGATCTTTGCTCCCTTGGCCGAAGAGAATCCATAGCCATAATCATACTAAAAAAGCGTCCCATCAATGCACTACGCAGAACGATGACTTTTTTCCACATCAATTGTAACATTACGGTCATGATTATACCGAATATTCCCTTGTCATAATCATACCAAGTCCATCTATGCACTACAGGCCACAGATGACTTTCAACAAAATATAAACATGAGGATGATGACAATGATATAAGAATTCAATAAATAAGTTCAAGAATTAAATTATTCAGGAACTAATAACGCCCAAATTGTCAACATGATACTTCTTTGTAGAGTAAAATTCAAGAATGCTCAGAAGAATATTTCCATGAAAAGATACTGGATAAAGCGCAAATATCAAGGATATTCCACTAATTTCATGGAGTATAGAAGTCAAAACTTTAACCAACTGGGTATAATAAAGAATGGAATAACAATAGAAATCACCATGCATGCGATACTTCGCATAGACAGGTTATTCCAACAGAATAATAAATAACGGAACCAAGTCAGGCGTAATACGTACCGACAGGATATTCTAACAGAATAATAAAGAATGGAATAACAACAGAAATCACCATGCATGCGAGTCGTCGCGCATGTAAGTTATTCCAACGAGAATAATAAATAATGAAACCAGTCGAAGTAAATTACGCACAAGCGGGATGTTCCAACGTAATAATAAAGAATGGAATAACAACGAAATCACCATGCATGCGGTACTTGCCAGTAGGCGGTTATTCCAACAAAATAATAAATAACGGAACCAAATGCAGCGTAAAATGCACGACGTGATATTCCAATGTAATAATAAAGATTTTAAACCAGTCCCACAGAAAAGCGCATGATATAGGATATTTCAATGTAATAATAAAGACAAAACCGGAGTTCTACGTAAAACGCGTCTTGATGAATATTCCAACAGAATAATAAAGAATGGAATACTAGAAGTTCTCTTCATGAATATGAAAAAAAATAATACCCCTTACGGTACAACAAATAATATCCATTACCTTTGAAAGAAGAGTACTCCGACGGGTAGGGCGAGGATATACTCGAAGAAAACTTGCACTACGCTCAAAGCTTTCTTGAACTCCAAAGAAATACGCTCAGGATTATAGAAGAAGAATTCTCTCTATAGTTTCTCTCTCTAGAGTTTCAATGAATTAAGTAAGAAATAATGAAGGAATGAGCTTCTATTTATAAAAGAATGGATCAGATAAGTAACTAATTCATGAATCGGTCCGTATTGATTTACTTTTTAATCGGACGGTCAGATTTAAAGCAAAATCTTTTAAATAAAATATAATATATTCTATTTATAATCTAATAAAACGAATGACTTTATAAAAGTATTTTGCTTTATATAAAAAAGATTTTACTACGCAAAACACTATCGCAGCACTATCGCAACACTATGCATAATAAAATATAATATATTTTATTTATAGAATAACTTTATAAAAGTATTCTGCTTTTATATATAAAAAGATTTTACTATGCAAAACACTATGCATAATAGAATATAATATATTTTATTTATAGAATAACTTTATAAAAGTATTCATTTTATATAAAAAGTTTTTCTACATTTTATTACATTAATTATATCAATAAAACAAAAGCGAAAGTGACTTATCACGTAAGCATCAATAATCAATAATTATGCCTCTCTTACGCAACCACGTGTATTCTTGTACTTTTACTACCGAATAGTTCAACAAAGAATAACGTGAAACTTCTATTTATTATTTTCATAAAAATATTTTTGTCGTTTTCTCAATCCGATAATAATTCCGTCGCGGGGTCCACCAATGATTGTGCCATCGTACGAATATTCCCCGACACAAAGAATATTCCCCGACCAATCGAATATAATATAACAACTTGGATACTTTGTAAAATTTATAAATATTACCCACAACTATAACATTTTATTAAATACACACCATAATATTCAAAAAAATTCGAGAAATTTAATTTTTTATTCGTAAAATTTGGGATTTTACAAACAAGCTAGCCTTAATTGAAAAAAACATAAACAATAAGAATACCTGAGTAGGTGGGGGCGGACGAAAAGCATCCTCCAAGAGGGTAATCACCATCCGGAGCATCTCGGCGCTCCAAGCGTCGAACTGCTCCCGTGGTAATCCTGTACTCTCTGCAGAGGCCCCTACTATAATATTCGAAGCAATCTGGTGAAGACGAGAATGAAGGTAATCACGACGCTAAAAAGACCTGGATCGGTATGGAACCTATCCGACACTACCTATCACCATCGAAGATATCGCCATCCAAGCCAAACATCAGTATGAGATGGTCCGACATGTGCTCTCGGACGCTGGCACTGGCTGGAGCCTATAAAGAGATACAAATTGATTACTAATAATAATTTATATAATGTGATAAATTCAGATAATTTCGTGAAAAAAAATATTACTGCAGGGAAGTATATATCGCGGGTATCCTCGTGACCCAACACTCGATATCCGCTTTGCATCGCTAGTAGGGGATCCCGAGACGCAACCCATAGTCTCACTCCTCATCCCGATCTAATATAATATCGAGAAGAGGGGGTGCGAGAATCTAACTGCTCTGAACCCTCCTAATAGTCTCCAAATTCATTACGCTACGCTCGTCCAAAAGCCTCTCTAAATTGGTCTTGTAATGTATTCCAGATATCGTATGTTAATTATATCATTTTATTTACAATTGAATATTATTAAAAGCTAAATAGTAAGATGAGTTTTACCCAGATAGCTAAAGTCACCGAGACAAAGCACGCTTGCCCTCTAAAGCGTGTGGGCTCGATCCCAAAACTCTAGAATGGTAGGATCTCACCCCAAGGTCCTCCCCAATGCCTAATAAAAACATTCATAAAACAGGTCTTAAGTATTTGTGTGAAAACTTAACACATAAATAACTAAATACAACGCACTTACCGTCTTTGCCTCCTTGAATAACTGAGAACCAGTGGTGTGTACTATCCTAGTCGACCACGGTTCTTCTTCTTCTTTCGCACTTTTTCTTGAAGTCATCAGCCTCCCAAAGGCACACACATAGCCTCCCAGGCTAAATCGTAGACTATGCGGGGCTGATGATCTCTGATGGTGGTCCTGTCGGTCCACAACCCGCCGAGTTGCAGCTCGTCGCATCTCATACTGACCATCCGTAGTAATTCGTAGTGACACGATGCTCAATCACATCATCGCCAAATTTGGTAGAGATGCTTTCGTCAAATCGATAATAAACCTATAACAAAAGATTATTTAAAATTAGGAACAATTGATTTCGTCATCCCAATACAACTACGTAGTGATAATATGCTTAACTTACGTGGAACTCCCGCAAGATGGTCTGCATAAAAGTGGCATCGTACCGCGCATACTGACTAAACCGCATGCACCCTCTCGGGAGATGCATCAAACAGATCGCGTGTAGGGTGTGCTTAGCCACCGGGTCTAGTATACAATAGAAAAAGTATAAAAATTTGTGTTATGTGAATTGTGTTTTGCAATAACTGATAGAAATATTACAAATATATCAACACTTACTGTTGGGAAATGATATCCACCGAAGATCTTAAAGTAATCACTTTGTCGTGAGACGACCAAAGATACCGAGGTTCGTCCCTCGGTGTCTTCGACGAGGTACATCTGTAATAATTATATTTAACATAGTACTTCAATAATCATTGTAATTAATGCAGCTTAAGATATATTTAAATCCTAGTTAAGATAACTTACTCGCGCCTAAATAAGAGCCTCCATCGTGGCTACCGTCTCTAGTACCGGATCGCCCACCACCTCAGGTGTGACGCCCCCAAAACAGGTATACATCACCCATCTTGGGTCGCCAGATACTTGGTACAGAACTCAACTACAAACTTAATTATACAACTGCCATGTAATATACGACAAAACATAAGCTGAGAGTTTTAACACGAATATTGTCTTCTAGACAATATCCACACTCAATGGAGTCCTCATTACATTTATTGTCACGCTATTTTATAGAATAGTGAGGACTACTAAAATAACCATCTGGACCGTCAATCCATTCCCCGACTCGACCCAGCTATATTCTCATTTCCTGAAGAGAACAATAAAAGAAAGGGTGAGCTCAACTAGCCCAGTAAGAAATATTATGACTAAGATAATGTAGAATAAATTATCCTTAGCCTTCAACAGTGTTAAACTGATAAAATACAATAAACATCAAGTTTAACTGCAGCGGAATAAGCAATCCATTAAAAGAGTCAAGTAGAACATAATGTCTACTATCTCCTCTAGATTAAAAGTCCATCGTTAATATTTCATTCCTGTAATACTCATCAATAGTTCTTTGTCATACCCAAGACAAAAAGAACTATCATCGCCTTTGTGACGCCCCCAAAATAGGTATACATCACCCATTCTGAGTCGCCAGATATCACACTATAAAAATCATTTACAAACTTTATTTATACAACTGTTGAACTGAGCGTCAGGCGAGAATACGACCCACGCTTAAACTGTGAGTTTTAATACAAATGTATGTAACTCTCATGGTGCCTCGACCACAACCTTACAATGGTACTTTATATAAAAGTACAGTCAATAACTATTTTAGAAATTAAAATCTCTGGAAAATACTCAAGAAAACCTTCGTACATGGGAGGCCATGCGTCTAGGTTATGATAGATATCATATGTCCACAGAATTATCCTTGGTTGACCCAAAAGTCCCCAAAGAAAAACAAGAAGATTGCTATCATCTTCTTTCCAATGGTGAGTCTTCTCTTGACATATAATTATCTTCGTTTTCTCCAATTGAGAATTATATTTCAAACAAACTCCAAGATCCTATAGGTAGTGCTCGTAGATAAACTCAGCAAGTGGATATGCACAACCCTGTCTTATGATAACACGAGGTTGTATGTCATTAGACATCTTGTATGATAGTGGCAAAACACCCTTCCAAAGTTGGGTTCACCTCACCCTATTCGGTTCACCAAAATTAAATATCAAATGACGTATACAATACGACACACTTATCTAAAGTTCTCAATAAAATTATTTCCATACTATTTAAGGAGAACCTCAACAGCTATAGACCACCGTTCTATTCTCCTGTTACCCCCGCTCGACCCAGCTACACTCTTATTACCTGAAAGGAATTGTGAAGCAAAAAGGGTGAGAACAACTAGCCCAATAAAGAATATCATAACTAAAGATAATTTACATCATCAATAACCTTCATTAGTAATAAATCAGAGATTTAGAACATATGGTAGATGATAAAAATTTTCAACCATAGTTGCAGCGGAACGAGAAATCCATTAGAAGAGTCAAATAGACCATCAGATCTATTATCTTCTCCATGTTAAAAGTCCACCAATAATATTTTATCCCTGTAACATCAATCAACAATTCCTGTCCACAATCATATGAATAACTCATAAACATAATTGTGATTTTAAATTCCTCTTCGCACCCAGGACGAAGATAATTTGCATCACCTATCTTTACCTGAAACATCAAAAATCATGGTTATACTAAATCACAATTCCTGCTCATAATCATACTAATAAATTCATCTTTGCACTACGGCCAAAGATATTCATTAACAATTCATCTTTGCACTACAGGCCAAAGACATACAACTGTATTTTAGAAGAGTCAAGTAAAGCATGATATCTACTATCTTTTACGAATTAAAAGTGTATAATCAATATTTTATCGTTGAGACTCAGCTTAATAAATAATCCACATCATCGAATCATCCCTGCACTACCGCCAAGGATATTCATGTAATCATCAATGGTCATGATTATACCGAATAATCCCTGGTTATAATCATACCAATAACTGTCCATCAATGCACTTTGGGCCAATGAGGACTTTTACCACATCATCTATAACATTACGGGTCATGATTATACCGAATGATCCCTTGTCATAATCATACCAATAAACAGTTCATCTATGCACATAAGCCAAAGATACTCATCAATCAATAGTTCATCTTTGCACGTAAGCTAAAGATATACAACTGTAAAACCAATAATCAACAGTCCATATTTGCATGTAAGTCAAAGATATACAACAGTAAAACCAATAATCAACAGTCCATCTTTGCACGTAAGCCAAAGATGACTTTCATCATAATATAAGCATGAGGATGATGACAATGATATAAGCATTAATCAAACGAAATCATGGATAAATATTAAATACTTTAAATTTATCCAGAGTTTAAAAATATCCAAATTGTCAACATGATACTGCTTTGTGGAGTAAAATTCAAGAATAATATTCGTATATCAAAAATAATTTGGACAGAAAAGAAATATATTTTTCAGGTAAATAGTATCCCGTGAATAGTACCCTATGAATAGTAACTCGTGAATAGTATCCCGACATAAAAAGTACCCCAAATACCCGAGTGAATGATACTAGAGTGAATAGTAATCCGGTGAATAGTAATCCATGAATAGTAACTCGTGAATAGTACTCTGGCACAAAAAGTGCCCCGAATACCCGAGTGAATAATACTAGAGTGAATAGTAATCGGGTGAATAGTAACCCGTGAATAGTAATTCGTAACAAAAAAAATACCAAAGAAAATGATATTTCATGACGAGTACAAAAGAAATGATATCCCATATGAAAGTATAATAGAATATACTGAAATCGTAAATGGAATTTCACTCGCCATGCAGAATCCACGTAGATGATCATTTCCACAATTTAATAAAGAATGAATACAAAGGATCATTCACCATGCATGCGAATCCACATGTATGCATTATTCCAACGTAATAATAAAGAATAGAATAACAAAAGAATTCACCATGCATGCGATGTAATCGCATGCATACGGAGTTATTTCCAACAAAATAATAAAGAATGGAACCGGTGTCGCCGCGTGAATCCGCATGCACATGATATTCCAACGTAATAATAAAGAATGGAACCAGGTCATGCGTAATCCGCACAAAAGGATATTCCAATAGAATAATAAAGAATGGAATTACAATGAAATTCACCAAGCATGCGATAGATCGCATGCATGTGTTATTCCAATGTAATAATAAATAATGGAACTGTGTCATGCGTAATCCGCATGCATGTGATATTCTAAACGAGTAATAATAAAGAATGAAATAACAACATAATTCACTGGGCATGCGATAGACCGCATGCATGGTAATTCTAACAAAATAATAAAGAATAGAATAATGTAAGAATTTCACCATATATACGATTTCTTGATGTATAAAGGTTAGTCTAACATAATAATAAAGAATGGAATAACAAACCTTACGGTATTGAAAGAAAATAACTCTCTTCATGAATACGAAAAGAATAATACCCTTTTACGCAATAATGATATCCCTTACCTCGTAAGAAGACCGGATACTTAGAATAGTGAAGTAAGCAGAGACTTCTTCTTCTTTCTTTCTCTATAACTTCTCTCTCTATAATTTCTCTATAATAATTGCTCTTGTCAGACTTAGTGAATTGGTGAGAAATAATGAAGGAATGAGCTTCTATTTATAGGAAAATATAGTTTCCATAATTGCACAATTTGGGGCTCGAAATATTACAGTATAATACCGCCTTCTTTTCCTTCATTTTTAATTTAGTCATGCAAGTACTATCAAACTTGCACCACCTCCCCTAATAGTAAATCATGTGAATCAATAGTAAATCATGTGATTCAATAGTTCTAAACATGTGAAAAAAACAATTATAATATAGTACCTCCATCTATACCTCCATTTTTAACTTAGTCATGCAAGTATTATCAATCTTGCACCAACTCCCCTAATAGTAAATGAATGTTATCATTAGTACACACATGTGAACAAATAGTTATAATCATGTGAATCAATAGCAATTAATTGCTCATTTATCCGATTAATTACCCGATTGGTCAATATAACCTCCAGACATCAATTATTATCGAATTAAATGTCGATTTTCACTAACACCAATAATTCCAATACAATGGAACTATCAATTTCATCTTTAATCAACATGAACTTATTCATCATTAATATTATAATTCACAATATTTAACAACCAAATTTCGTTCGAGGGCTTTCGATAAGGATTTTTCCTTATTAGCCGCATGATTAGGTGACCAAACTCAGAATTCACCCCAAAAATTCATACAATTTAATTATCGACTTCGGTCGTTAATAATACATTCAACCTCTAATTTTACATCATTAATTTTATATCATTAAACCATTACAAAATTTGCGGAATAATTAAAATTTTCTAGTACAAACTATCCTCATTCCCAAAATCTTCAACCTTTAGATATAAATATCTCATAATCATTTTAATACTACAATAGTTTACATTCGCAAAACAATATTACAAGTCAACATTAATACATTATTCGAAACCTTAAAAATGGTTCAAATAATAATAACACAACCAAAGTATATAAATCTTCAAGTATCACATCTAATTCATGTCTTTCAAGTAACACATAACTTTACCTTGAATCTTGAACATGCAAAAGTGGTTATTTGCAAGGTAGAGCTCGACAGCCCAGCAAATTTAACAATCCATCATGTTTCACATAGCACACAATTCATGCATTATACATTTTTAATTTATCGAGTTACATTATACAACATGCATGTGCTATCACATATCACATATAAATTGAGTTCCATAACCCAATTAACTTGGTCATATTTTGACTTTAACAATTCATAAAACATGGTATGTAACTCACCACATAATCACATTTAATCCACAAACATAATATAACTGAAAAACTTGCCTTGATTGGAGATTACCACAAAAGTTAACCTAGATTTCTCCACAATTCCTACAGAATTATATTTACATGTACACATATATTAGATAATTAAATATGTTACAAAACATGCATGTATATTCATCAATAATAATTATTAGTTTTATACAAACTAATATTATTTATTCTTACTCAAAATGAATATTAGATTATTTAGAAACTTAATTCGTTTTAACCTTTTTACACCAAATAAAGGTCCCTCACATTTTAGTATGTAAATATTTTACACTTTGAAGCTTCAATCATTTATATTCCACTTTAGGAATATCTTATGCATGTACTCATTAATTCGAGAAACAACTAATAAATAGCTTTTATAGTAAAATTCAATTTACTATATTATTCTTTTTTAATATAAATAATTTTTATATTATTATTTTGCCCACTCATGAGTCAACTCCTAACCATTGTCTAATTTATAAACATTATATCCCGTTAACACACTTACTGCATTTTTCGTTTTGCAAATATTCACATTTTCATTATATATATTTATATAATAAGTATATATAAATCTTGGCTAAAAACTCCATTTTGATCCCCACAAATCTTCATTGCATCACTTTTATGATTATTACAACTTTTTAATGGTTCCATGCTTTTCATTTCGTTATAAAACCATTTTCATGTCAATCCCTATTACATTCACTTAAATATGCAATTTCATATTTATATAATATTTTATTGCATTATTTATGTCCCAAAGGAAGTTTCATGACGAAATATATCATATACAACAAATCACTTCTCTTGAACTTTATTAGATATAATATTGTCTTAAATTTAGCCCAAACACACTTTGGAACGATGAATGTCAAAATGTTTCATCGTGACTACATTCTACGTCGCCCAAATTGTAGTTCGATACATGCATGTTCGCTTATTTTAATTCTTAACCCATTAATTGAATTTTGGCGAACTTCTAGTATGTTATAGACCTTATGACATAGTACATTTAATAATTTTCTAAACGCGAAAACAAGCTACGAACATTGATCAAAATAGCGCTCAAAAGTCCGCTTAAGCGATCATGATCAAGGCTAGTAACGACGGCGCGGCGCTAACGCTACCGGCACAAATACTGGCTCCTGCCCTTGCATAACGAATGAGCCACTTTGCGATTTTCTCACGCCTTGCTCGCTTATCGGAAAATTCCCAAATTTCAGTATGTTTTTCGTATCATATGAGATTATTTTTAAAAAATATGAAACCCCCATTTCAGATTCATTAGGCAGCCCAAATAGAGAGTCAAAAGTGTACGTTCATAACAGTTTGTTTTTTTTTTCACTTTCATTTCAGTTTTACCCTCTCTCGCTAAAATAGTCATAACTTTTTCGTTTCAAAAAATTTTTGAGTAATTCTTGAGCCCACGCGAAGCTAACTTTCGAGGCTACAACTTTCATTCTTTGACCATTTCCAAATTCAAAACACAGAATTCCAAAAAATTCGTGCAAGGGGACTGCTCCGAATTTGTTAGACAGATTTAACGCCACTGCTTTGAACGGGCATAACTCGTTGCTCCGAAGTCGGAATTAGTCCGTTCCAGAGTCTATGGAAAGCTTATTCAGTGTACTATAATACCCCAAAAACCCAGAATTTTCTGGAAACCTATACTGTCCCCGAATTTATGTTTTAGGGTCAGCAGTCACATAATCTCTCGGACTTTTTGTTTTGTCTCAAAAATGCTTCCTCTCTTGATTTTCTTCGCTCATATCTTTTAATTAGTTATATATAACATGTATGAATCAAAATTAAGTCTTAGCTTTGCCTAACTATGGGTTTTTAGGCAAAATTGCTCTTTTAGTAATTTAATCGAACATAATGAGTGCGTCAAAATTGTGGGTTGATTTCATAGCCATTTAGTTCGGTATTCACCCATGTTTTTCCTCCTTATAACTCCACACCACATACTAGCTCCATATCTCTAATTTCATCACTCTTAGGATGTTTCACAACTCATAAAACTCAAAATAACATCTAACAAAATATGATGAGTTTAAGAGCTAAAATGGAATGTTAGGGTTTTAAGAGCTTACTTCTTGGATTTCTTTCCTCTAAGATGTTTGATCATGTGTTAAGACCTGCTAGAATCTGATTTCCTTTCTCCTTGAACACCCCCGTAGCTTAAATCAAGTAAAATCACTCCACCCATGTCTCTCTCTCTCTAGAAAATATGAATGTTTCGGTGGAGAGGATGAAGTAGGATGATTATGGAGGTTTGTAGGAGTTTGTTTTGTTGTTTACTTGCTTCAATCTTGCTCAATCCATATGAATCTCTCTTCTCTTGCTCCCTCTTCACTCTCTCTGTTTTTGTTTTGCAATATGGGAAGGAAGAAGTTTGTTGAGGAGAATGAAAAGGAACGGATGGAAGAGAGCAGAAGAATGGCCATAACACACCAATTAAAAGCATCAGTTACAAAACATATAACGTATCAATTACAAATGTTTATTTTATATTTTATTTATTTTATTAATAAATCAAAATTTAAAATACAAAAGTCATAAGACTCCGTTTGGCAAAACCCGTTTAAAATTAAAGACTTAATATACTTAAGCCTTGTTGGGTAAAACTAAATTAAAATCACTTTAATTTATTTTAATAACCACTTATAATATAGTTATTTTTCACACTTCTATTTAATTAAGTTTTCATACTTAATTTAATTAATTTTAATAACAATTCATTGCATAATATAATAATTTATTTAATCATTATAAACTCTTTAACTTAATTATTAAATTAAATTAGATTACTATTTCAAAATAATTACTTTCCTTAACTCATTAATTATTTATTAAACAAATACATAATCAAATCACATCAATCAATTAAACAAATACTTATTCAACGATAAATACATCCATTAAATATTTATATAATTCAATAAATATTTAAATATGTAATTAAAATCTGGATTGTTACATCATTCCCTCTTTACAAGGATTCTGTTCTCAGAATCACAACTCAAATCACTCATTCGTTATAATCTTCCCTACTTACAAAGATTCTGTCCCCAGAATCAAAGACACCAATTAAACAAATAACTCAGAGTAATCTTTCATCATTTTATCTAAATATAAGTTTTATATTTCCTATTACATTCATTACTTTAACAAATTATAGGTTTCATTTCATAACCTTCACTTGAACTCAATTATATTTTGAGTATTATATTCTTAACCCATTCATTTCCTTTTCTAAGAATCGCTATCATAAACACTCGGGATATTACATTCAAACCTCTCCTTGACAGAACTTCTAGACATTGTCAATATTGCAAATAATAATATGAATAACTTTTTCGTCTCATTTATTGATTTAATAATATAACATATTATGCAGATGATACTGTGAAAATAATTGAATCAATAATATGAGAGATATGATGCAGCAATTAGTGTAACAATAATTGAGTATAACAGAGTGACTTCTCACGTAAGCATCAATAATCAATACTGTGCTACTATACAACCACGCGTATTACTGTACTTTTACTACCGAGTAGTTCAATAGTTTTAACGGTAACACTTTCGCCATTATTTTTATAAAAAGATAATTATGTCGTTTTCTAAATACGACAATACTTTCGTTGTGGGGTCCACCAATGATTATGCCGTCGTACGAATATTTCCTGATAAAAAGAATATTTCCCGACCAAATGAATAACAACTTGCTTTGTAAAATTTTCAAATATCACCCTTAACTTTAACCCTTTCTGAATTTAACCATTTACTAAATAAAATAATAATAAGAAAATTGAATAATGAAAAATTCGGGGTTTCACAACCTGTCTTCACCTAAACCACCAAAGATTATAGTTAAATCCACAATTCATATTTATAATCATGTAAATCAATAGTTCCTCCTTGCCACAAAGGCTTAATAGAACGTTTACTCAAAATCCTTACCCCAAAGGCTAAAGATATTCAAATGTAATAACAATGATCATACCAATCAGTTGTATATCTTTTTACTACGGGTCAAAGATATTCAACTATAAAACCAATGGTCATGATCATACCAATCAATTATCTGTCAGTGCACTACGGCCAAAGACTTTCAACTGTTAACTAATGGTCATGATCCTGCCAATCATATCATCAAATTATCCATGCACTACAGGCCAAAGATATTCGTTATTATCACCAGTGGTTATGATCATGTCATACACCTGTCCATCTTTGCACGTAAGCCAAAGATATACAACTATAAAACCAATATTCAACAGTCCATCTTTGCACGTAAGCCAAAAATATACAACTGTAAAACAAATAATCAACAGTCCATCTATGCACGTAAGCCAAAGATGACTTTCATCACAATATAAATATGAGGATGATGACAATGATATAAGCATAAATCAAACGAAATCAAATCAAACAAAATCAAGGATAAATATTAAAGACTTTAAATTTATCCAGAGTTTAAAAATATCCAAATTGTCAACATGATAATACTTTATAGCGTAAAATTCAAGAATAATATTCATGTACCAAAAATAATTTGGACAGAAAAGATTATATTTTTCGGGTAAATAGTATCCCGTGAATAGTATCCTGTGAATAGTACTTCGGAAATAGTACCTCGTGAATAGTATCCCGACATGAAAAGTACTCTAAATACCCGAGTGAATAATATTCGGGTGAATAGTAATTGGGTGAATAGTAACCCATGAATAGTAACTCGTGAATAGTACTCCGGTATAAAAAGTGCCCCGAATACCCGAGTGAATAATACTAGAGTGAATAGTAACCCGTGAATAGTAACTTGTAAAAGAAAAATACCAAAGAAAATGATATTTCATGACGAGTAAAAAAAAATGATATCTCATACGAGTATAATAGAATATACGAAACTGCAAATGGATTTTCACCCGCCATGCGGTAATCCACGTAGACAGATCATTTCCACAATTTAATAAAGAATGAATACGAAAGGTCATTCACCATGCATGCGGTAATCCACATAGACATGTTATTCCAACAGAATAATAAAGAATGGAATAACAGAAGTCGCCAGTCATGCGATAGATCGCATGCATGGAGTTATTCCCAACGTAATAATAAAGAATGGAACCAGTCATCCGTAATCCGCACATGCATGTGATATTCCAACAGTAATAATAAAGAATGGAACCAGTCATGCGTAATCAGATGCACGGATATTCCAAATGTAATAATAAAGAATGGAATAACAACAGAATTCACCAGTGGCATGCGATAAGCACACAGATGCATGAGTTATTCCAATGTAATAATAAAGAATGGAATAACAACCCTTACGAGTATTGAAAGAAAATAACTCTCTTCATGAATATGAAAGAATAATACCCCTTACTATAATAATAATATCCCTTACCTTAAAAGAAGACTGGATACTGGAATAGTGAGGTAGCAGACTTCTCTTCTTCTTTATCTCTATAATTTCTCTCTATAATAATTGCTCTATAACTTTAGTGAATTAGTAAAAAATAATGAAGGAATGAGCTTCTATTTATAAGAAAATATAGTTTCCATAATTACACAATTTGGGGCTCAAAATATTACAGTATAATACCTCCCTCTTTTTCTTTATTTTTAATTTAGTCCTGCAAGTATTATCAAACTTGCACCACCTCCCCTAATAGTAAATCATGTGAATCAATAGTAAATCATGTGACTCAATAGTTCTAGACATGTGAAAATACGAATTACAGTATAGAACCTCCATTTATACCTCTATTTTTAACTTAGTCATGCAAGTATTATCAATCTTGCACCATCTCCCCTAATAATAAATGAATGTGAATCAATATTACACACATATGAACAAATAGTTATAATCATGTGAATCAATAGCAATTAATTGCTCATTTATCCGGTTAATTACCCGATTGGTCAATATAACCCCAGACATCAATTATTATCGAAATAAATGTCGATTTTCACTAACACTAATAATTCCAACACAATGGAACTATCAATTTTATCTTTAATCAACACGAAGTTATTCATCATTAATATTATAATTCACAGTATTTAACAACTAGGTCGTTCCCAAGAAAGAGAGAGCTTTCCGATAAGGATTTCTCCTTATTGGCACGCAATTAGGTGACCAAACCTCTCCTTGACAGAACTTCTAGACATTGTCAATATTGCAAATAATAATATGAATAATTTTGTCGTCTCAATTATTGATTTAATAATATAACATATTATCACGTATGATCTTGTGACAATAATTGAATCAATAATATGAGAGATATGATGTAGTAATTATCAGAGCAATAATTGAGTATAACCGAAAGTGACATCTTACGTAAGCATCAATAATCAATACCCTATGTGTGAGACCCCCGATTTTATCAATAAAGATTTAAATTTTGTCGAAATAATTTTTAATATTATGGTGTGAATTTGAGATAATATTATAGTTGTGGGTAGTATTTATAAATTTTGCAAAAGTATGCAAGTGGTTATATTATATTCGATTAGTCGGGAATATTCGCTTAGCAGGGAATATTCGCATAACTACCAATCATTGGTGGACCCTATTAATGTAATTATTGTCGGATTGAGAAAACGACAAAAATATTTTATTGAAATAACGCTTAAGTTTTACCGCTTGATACTTGTTGAACTACTCGGTAGTAAAAGTACAAATGTACGTGTGGTTGCATAAGAAGCACACCAGATTGATTATCGATGCTTATGTGAGAAGTCACTCGCTTGATTCCATTATTATTTTATTAATAATATGAATTATTATAATGCGATAATGACGCTTTTATTTTATTCGTATTATTAACGTAATAAAATGTAAACATCTTTTATATAAAATGTAATACTTTATTAAAGTTATTCTATAAATAGAATATATTATATTTTATTATGCATAGTGTTGCATAGTATTTTGCATAGTGTTGCATAGTATTTGCATAGTAAAATATTTTTATATAAATAGAATATATGATATTTTATTTAAAAGATTTTGCTTTAAATATGGACCGTCGATTAAAGTAAATCAATCTGGACCGCTCATGGATTAATTACTATGCATTCTATTTTCCTATAAATAAAGCTCATTCCTTCATTATTTTCTTACTTATTCACCAAACTCTAGAGAGAGAAATTATAGAGAGAAGCTATAGAGAGAAAATCTATAGAGAGAAAGAAGAAGAGTATTCGGTACTTCACTATCCAAAGTCTTTTTACTAGTAGGGGTATTATTTGTTGTACCAGTAAGGGTGTTATTCTTTCTTATTCATAAAGAGAACTTCATTATTCCATTCATTATTATTCTGGAATAACTCGTAAAAGTGGTATACCCTATACATAACCTCGTATATGCGATATACCCTATACTTGGTGAAATCTTTATGTTATTCCATTCTTATTTATTCATTGGAATAACTCAGTCTACGTGAATCCCTATACTTGGTGATCTTCTTCATTATTCCATTCTTTATTATTCATTTGGAATATCCTCATGCATGTTTTTACACCGGATCTGGGTTCCATTGTTTATTATTCCGCATTTATTATTCTCGGAATATCCTCGTGCGTGTGTTTTACAATCGACCGGTTCCATTGTTTATTATTCAAAGATTTATTATTCTGTTGGATCATCCTGCTTGCAGTGAATTTCACCCCGACCTCGTTCCGTTATTATTATTCTCGTTGAATAACTCCGCCATGCCAAGTACCGCATGTATGGTGATTTCTTTTGTTATTCCATTTTTTTTATTATACCCAAATGGTTAAAAGTTTGACTTCTATACTCCATGAAATTAGTAGAATATCCTCGATATTTGCGCTTTCATCCAAAGATCTTTTCATGGAAACATTCTTCCGATCATTCTTGAATTTTACTCTACAAAACAAAGATCTTGTTGACAATTTGGGCGTTATTAATTCCTCGGATAAAATAATTCTTGAACTTGTTTTATTGAATTATTATGTCATTGTCATCATCCTCATGTTATATTATGTTATCTTTTGCTTACGTGCATAGATGAACTTAGTATGATTATGACCGTGGATCATTCGGTATAATCACGGCTTGTTATAAATGATGTGATAAAAGTCCTCAAAGGACTGTGAATGCAAAGGATGGATAGTTTTTGGTATGATTATGACCAGGGGTGATTCGGTATAGTCATGACCATTGATAATTTGATGAAAATCCTTGACCGTGGTACAGGGATGATTAGATATTGTGGTTTATTCATTAAACTGGTCTTAGTGATAAAAATTTATGAAAACCTTTTTAAAACCTAAAAGATAGTAGACTTTATTTTCTACTTGACTCTTTTAATGGATTGCGTATTCACCGCAGCTTAAACCGGTTTGTCTATTGTATTTTATCGCTTTAACATTGTTGAAGACTATTGATAATTTATTCTCGCATTATCTTAGTCATAATATTTCTTCTTGGGCTAGTTGAGCTCACCTTTTTTTCACCGCTTTTCTCTTGAAATGAGAACATAGCCGGGACGAGTCGTGAACTGGAGTAATGGTCCGAGAGGATAGCATTATTAGTCCTCACTATTCTCGTGAAATAAGTGTGATAATAGTTGTAATGAGGACTCTTTTTGAGTTTATATAATATCTAGTAGACAATATTTGTATTCAAACTCACGCTTTATGTCGTATTGTATACGGCGCTTATATTAGTAAGTTGTATTTGAATTTATGTACCATGTAAGTGGCGACCCAAGATGGGTGACGATACCTAATTTTGGGGGCGCCACAATTGGTATCGAGCTTAGGATATGATCCCCAGCTAAGATGTGAGATAAGAACTAGGAGGGGAGAGACGGGGAATTCTTTCGCTAGTATGACCTACCTAAATTTATTTGGTATTTAATTGGCTCACGTAGTATTGGGATAATATGTGATATGTTAATTAACCCTTGTTTTGTGACAAAAGGTGTTTGAGAATGACATCCAAAATGCCGAGATAAGCAATGAAGCACATGAGAGTGTTGATTCAAATTTCAAACAAAAGGTAACGACCAACAATACGATAATAATCATACCGGTGGCAACGACTATTAGAATAATTGTGGCGCCCCCAAAATAGGTATACACAACACCCATTCTCGAGTCGCCAAATACATGGTACAAGAAGCAAACTACAACTTCAATAATACAAATGTCGTGTGAAATACGACAAATATATCTTGTGAGTTTAAATATAATATTGTCTTCTAAACAATATCCACACGCAAATAAATCCCCATCATAATTATTGATACATTATTTTACAAAATGGTGAGGATTACTAAACAACTCTCTCTAGAACCTTCATTCCATACCCCGACTAAGTACTCGCTACATTCTCGCCTCCTCGAGAAGAAAAATAGAACAACAAGGAAAAGGGTGAGCTCAACTAGCCCAAGAAGAATATTATGACTAAGATAATATACAACAAATTATCGTTAGTCTTCAACAGGAAAAATCTAATAGAATACAATAGACAACAAATTTTAAATCAATATTCGCAATGGAGATAATAATTCATTAGAAGAGTTAAGTAGAGAATGCAAACTACTATCTTCTATGTATGAATTTAAAAGTTCATCGCTCTATCTTTTATCCCCAGTAACATCAATCAATATACATCCGAATCAAATATTCATCTTTGCACTACGAATGCCAAAGATATTCATCACCGGTCATGTTTCATTTAAACACTGCTCATCTTTGCACCACAGGCCAAAGATATTAATCGCCACCATGTTCATCTCAACACTGCTTCATCTTTGCACTACAGGCCAAAGATATTCTTCAGAAATCATTCATCTTTGCACCACAGCCAAAGATATTCAATAATATCATCATTTAAGACCGAGGATGATGAAAAATATTTTTAAAGAACGAATCCAAAGGAAACAAAATGACAAGGATTAAGGATTAAGGATTCGTACTTTGTTTTATCCATGTCCAACAATACCTCAAAAATAATCATAGTGGTGTAAAATTCAAGAATGATCAAAACATGGATACAATCAAAGCTAGAACCCGTATAGATATTTTGGACGAAAAGAAGAAATTTTATTTTTCTATGAATAGTGTCAGATATCGTGAATAGTGTCGATATGTGAATAAGTATCTCACACCAAAAGATAGAAATTCCACAAAAAACATCTTCACATTTCATGAATAGTACTCGTGAATAAGAACTCGTGAATAGTAACTCATGAATAGTAACTCGTGAATAAGAACTCATGAATAGTAACCCCGACATGAAAAAGTTCCAAATTTGATAAAACTTCAGATCAATATTTCAAAGATAATGATATCAAGAAATAATATCATTACGAAAAAAAATAATATCCCTTACCTCAAAGAATCGAAGATTTCTAAGGAAAGGCTCAAGTGATGTTGAATGAAACTTGTAATTTGATAAAGAACTCTCAAAGTATCTAAATACTCACAAAATATGCTCAATAATATAGAGAGAGAAAGAGAAAAAACTTTGTTTCGGTGTGATTTTCAATTCTAACTTAGCTCTCTATTTATAGAAAATGTTAGCATGCCAAAGGCATTTAACCTCCAACCTCATTGGCTTTACACGCTACTATTCCCACCCACCACATTTGAAAATTCAATTGAGCACATTTCTCACCAACCAAAAGTGGGGCCCACCAATTCTAGAATTTTCCACCAAAATCATTTATAACCTAATTTCGAATCACCACCTCTTAAAATTCATAATAAATTATACGCTCATCTTTAACGGTTCAAAATTTGTGGACATATACTCAACTTATATATGTATAACATATCCAAAAATTACAACGATCCAACTATTTGGATTAAATATTATAACTCACACAATAAAGTCAGTAATAACACCGATTCGATCTTTTAATACCTCCAATCCGACAAAATACAAATAAAACATCTCAAGATTAATTCCTTCATTAATAACCACATAAATAAATCCATCATTTATATTCATATAAAATAAATATTTCCTTATCATATGAATCAATAATTAATTATTCACAAATAATATTACGTAATCACATTTATGACAACCAGTCGCTTCCTGTGAAAGAGGGGCTTTCCATAAGGATCTCTCTCATCTTGCGTGCAATTAGGTGACCAAACCTCTCCTTAGATGTAACTTTCTAGACATTGCCAATAATGTTATCTAATAATATTATTCAAATAATATGAATTATTGATCCGATAATGGGAAAATATCATAAAAGTGACAATTATCAAAACAAAGAATAATATAAAATATCAACGCAAAGAATTATTGAATCAATAAAATATTGAACAATAACTCATCGTGAAAATTATTGAGTAGTGCCTTCTTACGTAAGGATCAATAATTCAACAATACTGCAATACCGCTGCTACATCGCAAAACCACGCCAGACATCAGATTTTAACCAATCGTATTCCAACAAATCTTAATTCGGTAATAATTACGCCGTTATTTATAACCACCCAAACTTTGTCGCTTTCCTCATCCAATCGCTTTCCACATGGGCCCACACATGGTCACTACCACGCATTTAATATTCCCCGACAATCGAATATTCCACAACCAAACTAATATTCCTCGACAAAAATGAATATTTTATAACCACTTGCTTATTTTGAAATATTTGCGATTTAACCCTTAACTATCCACATTAATCAAATCAACCCTTACTATTTCAAAATAATAAATAAAGGAAATTCCTTTTATTTAAAAAAATTTCGGTCTTACAACAATGATAACCATCGGGGAAATTATCATGCTAAGAATGGTAACCACTTCGTATGGTAATCATGGCAAAGATAATAGAAGTGGAAATTGCAAGAAGAGAATGTCATTTAGTTCAATTTTGTTGTGCACCAAAGTCAAGTCTAGTCTGGACTATGGCACCAAAGGTGGATATAGACAAAACAAAGTCGTTGGTTTTAGGAAGCGCATTTTCATGACTTTTCAAAAGCTTAGTAAACCGAACGGGTTAGCACTCAAGTTAGTTAATTATAAATTGCGAAGTCTATACCTTATAAGATACCTAATTTCTACCCATTATTTTATCTCTCTTTATGCTCAACGCTTAAATTTGACTCCTAGAGTTAGACTTTGACTTATTAGTTGAAACTTCGTTAGTAGGAGCCTTCGTTATCGCTACTATTTTTAAATCTTGTTTGATTCAAATAAACACTTTCACGCTACTCGTCGATCTTATCTTTTGAAAATACTTGCCTTTGATGTGATTTTAGGAATCAATTGTTAATTACTCATCATGCTTTTCGTAGGTTATTAGCTTTTATATTCATAACCAAACTACTAAAAAGTCAATTATCATCATATCAAGCCATAAGTAAAGAGTCTCGAACCTTTCGTTGTTGACTTCCTTGTGTGGAGTACAATCAAGTCGACTTTCTCAGAGGCGACATCGTGAATGAAGATGACAAGTTTATAGGTATCATTGTGAGGTGCTATCTAGGTTAAGGGATAGAAGTCACAATTGGTATCAATGTGACGTACTATCCAAGTCTTGGATGAGAGTCACGCTTTGAATGATATTTCTATTATTAATAAATTTTTGGCGATTCTTGAAGATTTCCTAGCCTACCCTAGAGCGTGAAATCGAATTTTGTATCGACCCAAAGACAAAACCCATTTCTTAAACCCTCAAATATTTCTTCAACTAAAATGAACAGTTTACGTGGTTTATGATGAAAGTCATAATAAAAGAATTGGACTAATGAAAATCATGGGTATACGTGGTATTAGTAAGTTTTATGATGAGTTATGTTGGTTAGTATGTGAAAACATGAAAGTTTCTTAGAAATCACAAAGAGTTGAAAATCAGATTTTGGTGAAAAACGTAACACGAAATTCAATTGACCATATCTCCTATTATATTTTGAATTTTTGAGTGTGGTCAAGTCCTAGAGTTAGATCTATGAGTTACCTAACTAATCCAAGTGGAATTACTGGAAAAGGTGTTGTAGATTTATGTGTGGACTGATTTTAGCAAAGGAGTGCAAAGCTGCAAAAACCGAAAAAGCTGCTGCCATAATTTTAGAGGGGCTGTTTCGGCCACTTAAATTTTGAGAAAAATTCTGGCCTTTTGGGACATGAAGGTATATGGTATAAAGTACCTCCTGTCCAAAAATGAGCTCATTCTCGACTTAAAATGAGCAAGTTATGACTATTTCAATATTTAGGTTTTTCCGATTTAAAACGCTATAACCGGAGTTCTATAACTCCGATGACCATGAAATTTAAACTGAAGCTCACGTTAACATGTGTAAGGTCCTGTCAAGATTTGGGAATTTTTGGAGTTAAACTTGAGGTAGCTAATTTCTTAAGGAATTAATTAGAAATTGATTTTTGAAAATAGTAAATGAATTTTAAAATTCCGAGAAAAATATATTTTCATTATGGGACTATATTATGCTAAATCCCATAAAAGAAATATTTTGGGACTGATTTGGTATTTTTCATGAAAATAGTTTAGTTACTTAACATATGAGTTAAATATGTTATGTGAAGTAACAAAGTTGAAAATATGATTTTATGGCTAGAGAATCCTATATAGTAGTATATGTATATATTTATTTTTTTTTTTATGAGGATTTGATAATTGGTGATGATATCGTATGAGTATGGCATTTTTGAATGATTAAATGCATTATATGGTAAAGCGTAAACAATTGAGATAAATTGTTTATAAATTTAAGAAGTGATTAAAATATTGTTATAATATTAATGATATTAGATTATGAGATTATTAAGTGATTGATAACATGGGGATATTCTTGAATCTCGGATAAATTATATTATAAATGTTTAATATTTATCCTTTATCTCATTCGATCGATTCTTTATATCATTATCCTCATGTTTATATTATGTTGAAAGTCATATGTGGCCTCAGAAGTGCATAGATGGACTTGGTATGATTATGACCGTGGATTGTTTTAGATAATCATAACCGTAATTGAAAACACGATTATCTTTGGTCGTAGTGCATGGATAATTAGTGGTCGTGATACTAATGAAAACACGATTATCTTTGGTCAGTAGTGCATGGATAATTGGTGGTCGTGATACTAATGAATACACGATTATCTTCGGTCGTAGTATGGATAATTTGTGGTCGTGATACTAATGAATACACGATTATCTTTGGTCGTAGTGCATGGATAATTTGTGGTCGTGATACTAATGAATACACGATTATCTTTGGTCGTATCGCATGGATAATTTGTGGTCGTGATACTAATGAATACACGATTATCTTCGGTAGTAGTGCATGGATAATTCGTGGTCGTGATACTAATGAATATCCTCGGCCCAGTAGTGCGGATGATTCGATGATATGAATTAATTATCGAAATGAGTCTCAAAGAATGAAATATTAATTCATGGATGTGGTAAAAGTCATCTTCGGTAGTAGTATCGATAGACTTGGTATGATTATGACCAAGGATTATTTGGTATAATCATGATCAGTAATTGAAAACACGAATATCCTTGGCCAAATGGTGCATGGATAATTCATGGTCGTGATACTATTAAGTCAAGGCCTCAAAGATTATTGGTTTTATAAATTGTATATCTTTGGCCCAGAGTGCAAAGATGAATTGTTAATGAATATCTTCGCCGGATTGCAAAAAGATGAATTTAATGTTTTCAACGATAAAGGTATTCAAGGTATCCTCACCTCTTTATCATACTGTGTATCGCACCCTAATTTCGAGGGCTAAATTCCATAAGGAGGGAGATCAGGAGACCCCAGATTTTATCAATAAAGATTTAAATTTTGTCGAAATAATTTTTAATATTATGGTGTGAATTTGAGATAATATTATAGTTGTGGGTAGTATTTATAAATTTTTGCAAAAGTATGCAAGTGGTTATATTATATTCGATTGGCTCGGGAATATTCGGTTTAGCAGGAAAATTCGTATAACTACCAATCATTGGTGGACCCCACAATGTAATTATTGTTGAATCGAGAAAACGACAAAAATATTTTATTGAAATAACTACGGAAGTTTTACCGCTGATAATCGTTGAACTACTCTCTAGTAAAAAGTACAAAAGAATACGCGTGGTCGCATAAGAAGACACTCAAGATTGATTATCGATACTTATGTGAGAAGTCACCAACTTTGATTCCATTATTGTCGATTAATAATATGAATTATTATAATGATAATGACGCTTTTGTTTTATTCAGATTATTAACGTAATAAAATGTAAACATCTTTTATATAAAATGTAATACTTTATTAAAGTTATTCTATAAATAGAATATATTATATTTTATTACGATAAGTGTTGCATAGAGTAGTTTTTTGATAAGTATTGCATAGTGTTTGCATAGTAAAATGTTTTTATATAAATAGAATATATGATATTTTATTTAAAAGATTTTGCTTTAAATATGGACCGTCGATTAAAGTAAATCAATCTGACCGCTCATGGATTAATTACTATGCATTCTATTTTCCTATAAATAAGCTCATTCCTTCATTATTTTCTTACGAATTCAATTTGAAACTCTGTAGAGAGAAATTATAGAGAGAAGCTATAGAGAGAAAAATCTATAGAGAGAAAGAAGAAGAGTATTCTCGTACTTCACTACTTTGATATCCAAAGGTGTCTTTTACTAGTAGGGATATTATTTGTTGTACCTGTAAGGGTGTTATTCTTTCTTATTCACGAAGAGAACTTCATATTCCATTCATTATTATTCTCATTGAATAACTCGTAAAAGTGGCATACCCTATACATAACCTCGTATACGCCAGACACCCTATACTTGGTGAAATCTTTATATTATTCCATTCTTATTTATTCTCATGGAATAACTCAGATACGCCGAATCCCCTATACTTGGTGATCTTCTTCTTTATTCCATTCTTTATTATTCTCATTGAATATCCTCATCGTGTGTTTTACACCGGACCGGTTCCATTGTTTATTATTCCGCATTTATTATTCTCATTGGAATATCCTCATACGTGTGTTTTACACCGACCGGGTTCCATTGTTTATTATTCAAAGATTTATTATTCTGTTGATCATCCCGCTTGCAGTGAATTTCACCCCGACCGGTTCCGTTATTATTATTCTGTTGAATAACTCGCCTCATGCCAAGTACCGCATGTATGGTGATTTCTTTTGTTATTCCATTTTTTTATTATACCCATTGGTTAAAAGTTTGACTTCTATACTCCATGAAATTAGTAGAATATCCTTGATATTCATGCGTTTCATCCAAAGATCTTTCATGGAAATATTCTTCCGATCATTCTTGAATTTTACTCTACAAAACAAAGATCTTGTTGACAATTTGACGTTATTAATTCCCTCAATAAAATAATTCTTGAACTTGTTTTATTGAATTATTATATCATCATCATCATCCTCATGTTATATTATGTTATCTTTCGCCTACGCATATGTAGATGAACTTAGTATGATTATGACCAGGATCATTCGGTATAATCATGGCTTGTTATAAATGATGTGATAAAAGTCCTCAAAGGGCTCGTAATGCAAATGATGGATAGTTTTTGGTATGATTATGACCGGGATGATTCTATAGTCATGACCATTGATAATTTGATGAAAATCCTCGACCGTGGTACAGGGATGATTAGATATTGTGGTTTATTCATTAAACCGGGTCTTAGTGATAAAAATTTATGAAAACCTTTTAAAACCTAAAAGATAGTAGACTTTATTTTCTACTTGACTTTTTAATGGATCAGATATATTCACCGCAGCTTTAAACCGGTTGTCTATTGTATTTTATCGCTTTAACATTGTTGAAGACTATTGATAATTTATTCTCGCATTATCTTAGTCATAATATTTCTTCTCAAGCTAGTTGAGCTCACCTTTCTTTCACCGTTTTCTTCTTGAAATGAGAACATAGTCGACGACAGCCTGGAACTAGTAATGGTCCGAGGATAGCATTAGTAGTCCTCACTATTCGTGAAATAAAGGTGATAATAGTTGTAATGAGGACTCCTTTTGAGTTTGTATAATATCTAGTAGACAATATTTGTATTCAAACTCACGCTTTATGTCGTATTGCATACCTACGCTTATATTAGTAAGTTGTATTTGAATTTATGTACCATGTAAGTGGCGACCCAAGATGGGTGACGATACCTAATTTTGGGGGCGCACACTATGCTACTATGCAACCACGCCAGACATCGCATTTTTTTACTATCTCGGTATTTTATGATAACTTGCTTACTTTGAAAAATTTTCACATATCACACTTAACTTTAAACTTTTATCAATTTAACTATTTACCAAAATAGAAAAATTGAATACTTGTATTTCATAAAATTTGGGATCTCACAATCTCCCCTCCTTCTGAAATTTCGCCCTCAAAATTTACGTACCTGGTAGTTCGAAGAGATGAGAATACCTTGCTTTCTATTTAGATTATACCTTCCCGGTTATTTCCTCTGTATCATGATTTTCCCATTGCTCATCTCTTGTATTTCATATATCATTCTAGAATATATCTTCAAAAAAAAAGCTTAATTGACATGCCACATATTATCCCTATACTCTGACTGACCAATTAAATACCAAATAAACTTAGGTAGGTCATACTAGCGAAGGAATTCCCCGTCTCTCCCCTCCTAGTTCTTGTCTCACATCTCAGCCAGGGATCATATCCCTAAGCTTTGATACCAACTGTGACCAGCCTCCAAGACTTGGATAACACCTCACAATGATACCTATCAACTTGCCACCAATTACTCACTGGCGTCCCTACAGAAAAAGTCCGGCTTTGCATCCCAAGACTTGGAAGTCACCAAATAAAGGCTCGGGGCTCTTTTCTATGGCTTTGATCCCAACTATGACGCCCCGAAAACAAGTATATATCACCCATCTTGGGTCGCCAGATACTTGGTACAGAACTCAACTACAAACTTAATTATACAACTGCTGTGTAATATACGACAAAACATAAGCTGAGAGTTTTAACACGAATATTGTCTTCTAGATAATATCCACACTCAATGGAGTCCTCATTACATTTATTGTCACACTATTTTATAGAATAGTGAGAACTACTAAAACAACTATCTAGACCGTCAATCCGTTCCCTGACTCGTCCCAGCTATATTCTCATTTCCTGAAGAGAACAGTGAAAGAAAGGGTGAGCTCAACTAGCCCAGTAAGAAATATTATGACTAAGATAATGCAAAATAAATTATCCTTAGCCTTAAACAGTGTTAAACTGATAAAATACAATAAACATCAAGTTTAACTGCAAAGGAATAAGCAATCCATTAGAAGAGTCAAGTAGAACATAATTTCTACTATCTCCTCTAGATTAAAAGTCCATCGTTAATATTTTATTCCTATAATACTCATCAACAGTTCTTTGTCATACCCAAGACAAAAAGAACTATCATCACCGCCTTCACCTAAACCACCAAAGATTATAGTTAAATCCATAATTCATATTTATAATCATGTAAATCAACAGCCTCCTCCTTGCACAAAGGCTTAATAGAACGCTTACTCAAAATCCTTACCCCAAAGGCTAAAGATATTCAAATGTAATAACAATGATCATACTAATCAACAGATTGTATATCTTTTACTACGCGGCCAAAGATATTCAACTATAAAACCAATGGTCATGATCATACCAATCAATTGTTCTGTCAATTGCATACTTACCAAAGACATTCAACTGTTAACTAATGGTCATGATCCCGCTTAATCACATCATCGAATTATCCATGCACTACGTGCCAAGGATATTCGTTATTATCACCAAAGGTTATGATCATGTCATACACCGCCCCATCTTTACACGTAAGCCAAAGATATACAACTATAAAACCAATAATCAACAAATTCCCATCTTTGCACATAAGCCAAAAATATACAACTCAGAAACCAATAATCAATAAATCCATCTATGCATCGTAAGCCAAAGATGACTTTCATCACAATATAAACATGAGGATGATGACAATGATATAAGCATTAATCAAACAAAATCAAGCATAAATATTAAAGACTTTAAATTTATCCAGAGTTTAAAAATATCCAAATTGTCAACATGATACTGCTTTGTAGAGTAAAATTCAAGAATAATATTCATGTACCAAAAATAATTTGGACAGAAAAGATTATATTTTTTGGGTAAATAGTACCCCGTGAATAGTATCCTGTGAATAGTACTTCGGGAATAGTACCTCATGAATAGTACCCCGATATGAAAAGTACTCCAAATACCCGAGTGAATAATATTTGGGTGAATAGTAATTGGGTGAATAGTAACTCGTGAATAGTACTCCGGCATGAAAAGTGCCCCGAATACTCGAGTGAATAATACTAGAGTGAATAGTAACCGGGTGAATAGTAACCCGTGAATAGTAACTCATAAAAGAAAAATATCAAAGAAAATGATATTTCATGACGAGTATAATAGAATATACGAAACTACAAATGGATTTTCACCCGCCACGCGGTAATCCACGAAGACAGATCATTTCTACAATTTAATAAAGAATGAATACGAAAGGTCATTCACCATGCATGCGGTAATCCACATAGACATGTTATTCCAACAAAATAATAAAGAATGGAATAACAAAAGAATTCACCAGGCATGCGATAGATCATGCACGATGTTATTCCCAATGTAATAATAAAGAATGGAACTAGGTCATGCAGAACTCATGCATGCATGTGATATTCCAATGTAATAATAAAGAATGGAATAACAATGTAATTCACCAGTACATGTGATAGATCAAGATGCATAAAGAGTTATTCTAATAGAATAATAAAGAATGGAATAATGTAAAAATTTCACCATGTATGCGGTATTGCGATGTAGAAAAGTTATTCCAACATAATAATAAAGAATGGAATAACAACCCTTACGAGTATTGAAAGAAAATAACTCTCTTCATGAATACGAAAGAATAATACCCCTTACTATAATAATAATATCCCTTACCTTAAAAGAAGACTGGATACTGGAATAGTGAGGTAGCAGACTTCTCTTCTTCTTTCTCTCTATAATTTCTCTCTATAATAATTCCTCTATAGCTTTAATGAATTGGTGAAAAATAATGATGGAATGAGCTTCTATTTATAGGAAGATATAGTTTCTATAATTGCACAATTTGGGACTCAAAATATTACAATATAATACCTCCCTCTTTTTCTTCATTTTTAATTTAGTCCTACAAGTATTATCAAACTTGCACAACCTCCCCTAATAGTAAATCATGTGACTCAATAGTTCTAGACATGAAAATACAAATTACAATATAGTACGTCCATCTATACCTCCATTTTTAACTTAGTTATGCAAGTATTATCAATCTTGCACCATCTCCCCTAATAGTAAACGAATGTGAATTAATAGTACACACATGTGAACAAATAGTTATAATCATGTGAATCAATAGCAATTAATTGCTCATTTATCCGATTAATTACCCGATTGATTAATATAACCTCCAGACATCAATTATTATCGAAATAAATGTCGATTTTCACTAACATTAATAATTCTAACACAATGGAACTATCAATTTCATCTTTAATCAACACGAACTTATTTATCATTAATATTATAATTCACAATATTTAACAATCGTGTCGCTCCTGTGAAAGATGGAGCTTTACGATAAGGATTTCTCCTTATCATGCCAAATTAGTTAGGTGACCAAACCTCTCCTTGACAGAACTTCTAGACATTGTCAATATTGCAAATATTAATATGAATAACTTTATCGTCTCAATTATTGATTTAATAATATAACATATTATGCAGATGATACTGTGATAATAATTGAATCAATAATATAGAGATATGATGCAGCAATTACTGTAGCAATAATTGAGTATAACTGAGTGACATCTTACGTAAGCATCAATAATCAATACCCTGTGCTACTATGCAACCACCCGTATTATTGTACTTTTACTACCGGGTATTTTATGATAACTTGCTTACTTTGAAAAATTTTCACATATCACACTTAACTTTAAACTTTTATCAATTTAACTATTTACCAAAATAGAAAAATTAAATACTTTTATTTTATTTTCATAAAATTTGGGATCTCACATCGGCGACCTCCACCGCTATGTCTAGCCATGAATATCCTACTGCAATAACAAAATTGGTAGATTACGAATATGTAAGGTTTAACAATATATGGTAAGTACTAATATGAATGCTCATTTTCAATTACGCACATCATCAAACCCATCAGAATCAATGTGTATATCATTCTCGGATTCGGTATCTTCCTCATCCTCAGTTTCGACATTAGTTTCATCATCGTTATTATCCTCAACGACTACATAATCATTCATGTGTACGTTGGCCTCGATATCCTCATCGTTAGGATCGACCAACATCAATAGTAGTACGGCCATAAGCATCGACCAACATCTCAACTGGATCATAGTTTTCGACGTATGAATCCCGTGGAATTGGTTGTTCCACAATGTTTTTAATCACTTCTGATTCCCCGTGATGAGTCCATACGAAGTACCCATCCACAAATCCACGAGAAAATAAGTAGAATTTAATCTCGTCGACTTTCTTCCAAATCAGATTTTTACACTTCACACACGGGCATCGCATCTTCCCGTTCGGATCATCTGTATGTTCTAGTGCTTTATTCAAGAAATCTAAAACCCCAACACGATAAGTTAAGACTAATCCCCTCCTATCACTAGGTATCCTATGGTACATCCAACTCCGGTCGGCTGATATTTTTAACTACACAGAAGTACGCATTAAGTTAATTTAGATATTCATGCGTGAATTAGATTTACCTAGTAACTCTACAGGACAAGGGTAAGGCTTCTATCCCGTTATTGGATGTGTTTCGTCACTATTGCAAACACATTGATTACGTTTTATGAGTTTCAAGAAAATTTCTAAGAAGACTTCCCTCATGGTCTCCAAGCACACCTAAATAGACTAAGATAACTTAATCTAAGTATGCACTTTCGAGAACATATAGAGATAACAGTCGATTAATCCTCAAAATAAAACAAATGTACCGTTTCGTATTTGCACCGGTCTAAGTGAGAGACATAACATCCAATAACAGCCCAAATCGATCGCTCACATTCACCCCTACCGAGTGAATGTCAAACTGGTTTCTAAGTTTCAAAGTATAGTACATATATAATTGAAAATGCTACTTAGTTTATTGAAAATTGTGGCAAACTAAGTAAATACTACTTAGTTTATGAGAATTGTTATGTGGACTAACATACATATATGTTATGATCCAAACACTGTAATTGTTATGACCCAAACACTATAATTGCACAAATAAATTGTATACACTAACAGAAATTTTAATTGCACAAAATAAATCACAATTTCAGCAACATGAAACAATTTGCAGAATTGAAGTCAAATAATCCCAATTTGTAAAACAGTTTACAGCTTGAACAATTTTCGCAAAATCAACAACTTTAGAAAAATAAAATTCATAACAGAAATGAACCCAATTTCAGCAAATTAAAATATAAAACCCAATTTCTGATACAATAAGAACTCCAAAATTATTCTCAGTAACACATGAACAACTTTAGCAAAATTAACAACTCAAATTTGCAAACTATATTTAATAATCTCAAATCATCATTTAGATTTCTTACCTTGAATTAAAGGAGGAGAAACAAGGAAGAGAAAGGAGGAGCTAGGATCTACCGTGGTTTGAGTCGGTGGCAGAGGCTTAACTGGTACGCACGCAGCAGACCAAAAATGGGCAAATGATGGTTAAATCGGCCGGCCATGGCCTTTGAAAATGGGACTAGGGGGAGATGGGTGACCGGGGAGATGAGAGGGAGTGGGGGTACCTGGGGATGGTTTGGGTGGGGTACTAGGATAGGGCTGGGGTGGGGGGACCGAGGGAGAGGGGTGGGGGTACCGGGCACCTGGGGAGCCGGGGAGGGAGTGGGGCTTGGGAGCAGATTGGGAGACCTGGGGAGGGCAGTGGGTGGGAAACTGTGGGGGGGAGGGGAGGGGGGATCGGTGGACCTGGATGGGTGGGGGCGGGGGGATAAGAGAGGGAAGGAGAGTTAGAAAAACTGAGAGAGAGAAATGAATGAGAGATAAGCTGAGCGTCTGAAATGAAAAGGCAAAAGCTAAAAAGTTTTTATTTGTTATCTCCGACGGAATGGTCGCCAGCAATAAGTCCCTCGAAAATACCTTACACTCGACGAAATGTCCCTCGGAGTTAACGTTTGTTCATCGAAATTACTTTTCGCGGTGGAGCAAAATTTGGCGCCAACTGGAGAGGTTTAAGTTCGACGGAATTCCGTCCTAATTATTTTATTTTCGAGGGACTTATAACCAACGCATTATTCCCTCAGAAGTAAGCATATTTCGACTGAATTTAATCCATCGAGGATACGTCCGTCGAAAATAGTCGATTTTCTTGTAGTGTATATCATATATATAACAATAAAATTGAATTAATCAAAACCCTAATCTCATTAAAATAAAATCCAAATTTATATATATATTATATCTTAATTAAGTTTACCTTAATTAATATATATATATATATATATATATATATATATATATATATATACAAATCATCCTTTTAATTTAAATTCGTGATTTAAATACTATCAATCATATTGATAATTAAATCTTTATAATTTAAATTAATTCCTTTTAATAACGTTATATGTGTGTGACTTATAGGTTATTATTACGTTGGCAATAATTTTAAAATTATATTATAAAATTATAAATGCGAGAGCTGCATCTAGTAATGCATCACTGCTACCCAAGTAATAATAAGATCGATGATTCGATGCAACCTTTTCGTGACCAATGTTTCAATGTAATTTAGTCCTTTTTGTAAGACCTCGAATTTTATGAAATGAAAGTATTCAATTTTCTTATAATTATTATTTTATTTCGTAAATATTTAAATTGATAAAAGGTTAAAATTAAGGGTGATATGTGAAATTTTTTGAAAAGTATGCAAGTTGTTATAAAATATTCGTTTGGTCGGGAAATATTCTTTTTGTCGGGAAATATCTGTGTGATGGCACAATCATTGGTGGACCCCACAACGGAAGTATTGTCGTAGTTAGAAAACGACAAAATTATCTTTTTATAAAAATAACGGCGAAAGTGTTACCGTTAAAACTGTTGAACTACTCGATAGTAAAAATACAGTAATATGTGTGGTTGCATAGTAGCACACGGTATTGATTATTGATGCTTACGTAAGAAGTCACTCGGTTATGCTCAATTATTGCTATAGTAATTGCTGCATCATATCTCTCATATTATTGATTCAATTATTGTCACAGTATCATCTGTATAATATGTTATATTATTAAATCAATAATTGAGACGGCAAAGTTATTCATATTATTATTTGAAATATTGACAATGTATAGAAGTTGTGTCAATGAGAGGTTTGGTCACCTAATTGCGCGCCAATAAGGAGAAATCCTTATCGGAAAGCCCCATCTTTCCTGGGAACGACCTAGTTGTTAAATATTGTGAATTATAATATTAATGATGAATAAGTTTATGTTGATTAAAGATGAAATTGATAGTTTCATTGTGTTGAAATTATTAGTGTTAATGGAAATCGATATTTATTTCGATAATAATTGATGTCTGGAGGTTATATTGACCAATCGGGTAATTAACCGGATAAATGAGCAATTAATTGCTATTGATTTACATGATTATAACTATTTGTTCACATATGTGTACTATTGATTTCATTCATTTACTATTAGGGGAGTTGGTGCAAGATTGATAATACTTGCATGACTAAGTTAAAAATGGAGGTATAGATGGAGGTACTATACTGTAATTCATATTTTCACATGTCTAGAACTATTGATTCACATTATTTACTATTAGGGGAGGTGGTGCAAGTTTGATAATACTTGCAGGACTAAATTAAAAATGAAGAAAAAGAAAATGTATTATACTGTAATATTTTGAGCCCCAAAACGTGCAATTATCGAAACTATATTTTTCTGTAAATAGAAGCTCATTCATTCATTATTTTTCACCAATTCACTAAAGCTATAGAGCAATTATTATAGAGAGAAATTATAAAGAGAAAGAAGAAGAGAAGTCTGCTACCTCACTATTCAAGTATCCAGTCTTCTTTTTAGGTAAGGGGTATTATTCTTTCGTATTCATGAAAAGAGTTATTTTCTTTCAATACTTGTAAGGGTTGTTATTCCATTATTTATTATTATGTTGGAATAACTCATGCCATGCCAAGATCGCATACATGGTGAAATTCTTTTGTTATTCCATTCTTTATTATTCTATTAGAATAACCTGTCTGTGCGGTCTATCGCATGCCTTGTAACATTCTACAATTTTAATTGTTATATTAAATATTTATTGAATTATTTAAATATTTAATGGATGTGTTTATTGTTGAATAAATTATTGTTCAAATTTGAATTGATGTGGTTAATTATTTGTTAAATAAATAATTAAGGAAAATTAATTATTTTGCTAATTTAATTTAATTATTAAGTTAGAGAATTTTGATAATTGAATTACTATTCTTTTTATTGGAATTTGTAATTAAAAGGATGTGTTGGTGGATTAAATAAAAGCTATAATTATATAGAAAATTATAATTTTGGTGGTATTGTTTTATGTGATGAAGTGATTTAATAAATTGTTATTATGATTAATTTAATTTAATAAAGTGTGACAAATAACCTTTTATAAAGTAGTTATTAAAATAACTTAAAGGAGTTTTAATTCAGTTTTGCCAAACAAGACTTATTGCTTATTAAGTCTTTATTCTAATTGGGTTTAACCAAACAAGGCATAAGGATTAATTGATTATTATTTTAGTATTTAGCCAAACAAGCCTTATGGCTTTTGATTTTCAAATAAAACATAACTGATGTCAGTTAAGTTAATAATATATTATATATTTAATATTACTATTATTATCATACGTTAGATATCTAGTACGTAGTTAGAGTTAGGGAGAAAAACATATAAAAAAAAACCTCAGAGAAGAAGAGAAAGAGAAGAAGAAAAGTGAGAGAGAAAGAATAGAGGAAGAAAGGCTAGGGGATTGGAGAAAAGAAGAAGCTTGAGAATCAAAAAGGGTTGGCCATCATCTTCTATCAAGGTATTCTTCTACCCTTTTAGTTTTAAAAGTTTTAGTTTTCTCTTCTCCTATTTCTCTGTAAAATTCTTATGTTAATATAGTTGTTGATTTTATGTGTGTTCATGTGATAAACTAGTGTTGTAAGGTTATTTTCATAGGATATATATGATTATAATCAATGTATTGTGGTTATGTATATGTTTGTGAAGAAAATGTTTTTACTGAGAGAGTTTTATGAAAATATATTGTTTAGCTTAAAGTAGAAATTGAGGTGAATTAGTGATGTAGTTGATAAATTGATCGCTTAATTTGTTGTAGTATGTATAATCATTGATAAAGACACTTTGAATTAGTGGTTTTGGTTAAAAAAAACAAAAGTTACAGTGTTGATTTCCATCAAATATAAAAAAATAAGTTTTAGCCAAAAAACAAAGTGAATTTGGGTGTGTTAATTTTGTTATTTATGTTGTTGTATGTGTAAATCATGTTTAGAGTTTGTGAAATATGTTTACATGAAGTTGTCGATGATTTACATGCTTTTGGTCCAGTTAAAGCGAGTTTGTAGGCCAAAATCGCTTTTTATGTGTTTATGTCGAGGTCGTTCACGAGGTCTCGCAATCAGTCTTGTGGCATGGACTTCATGAGACCTTTGTATGCGACGCAGATGCCATGCTCATGCAGCAAGACCATGACCTTGTAGCTTCGGTCTCCGCACCATGCACGCCTTATGCCCATGCCAAGCAATGCTGACCCACAAAGTAAACTATGGCACCGCCACATGAAGTTAAAGCGTAATGGTCTCGACAATTAGGTACTTTTTGTACATAAAATTTTAAGAAAAGTTATGTGTTGATAATAAGACTGCTAAATGTTGATTTTAGTATTCCTATACTATGAATTTAACGATTAACTTGTGTTATAACTCGATTATGCGATTAAAAATCAAATTTTTAAATGATGAACGTACTTAGTTATGTTTGTAAGATGGTAATGACTAATTATGTCATGATGACATGTGTTTATAGGATATTGTGGTTTGAATTGTTCGATTTAGTCCACGAACAAGGCAAGTTCTCTAACTCTACTTTTGTAATTAGAATCAATTATTGTTCTCAATATAGTAATGCAAGTTTTCTAATTCTTTATCTTGTTGAACTATTTATTCAATTCGATCACTTAATAAATGATGCAAGCTTCCTAAACTTTGGTTTGATGTCGACAAATTAATCTTGTATTTAACTTGTTGTTTAGCATGCGCAATTATTTATACTAATGTCGAGCAATTTTATCGTTCAAACTATTATGCATGCTTAGTATTCAATTCTAATTAACCTTGACTTAATATTGTTCAAGCAAGGCATGTTATAGTTATTCAAAGTATATGCTATTAGATTATTCCTAAAGCATGATTTTGATTTACCATGTTGATTCAATCACGATTATTCTGTAATATGATGTTATTAATTCAACTAGTCCTCTAGTTGATGATCGTTGAACTTCAAATTACCCTTGAAAGCTTATCCAAACCAAACTCTCTTTGGTGCGAACTTGTACTCCAAATACTGAGAAGAAGAACCCTATTATTATTAGGGGATAACTTACGCGTAGCGTTAAATGTTTGTGCATAATACATGGTACGAAGGGCAAATCCCCCTAAGTACGAGGAGTCCTTATAGTCTTATGACTGTTAAAGTTGGAGTTGAAAGATTACTCAGAACTGTGGACATAGTTCATGGTCTTATGACCCTCAGTTATATTTATTCCACATTTTAGATTTCTGTTTTTGGTTATTGTTGATAGAGTACTATTCCTTGTTGATAAGCCTATTTTGGCAGTTATTATTGTTATACTCCTATTGATTCTATATTATATCCAGTGAGCAATTGTTTTGCTCACTCTTGCATACTTTAAAACTCATTGCAGCTAAAGAAGAGAAGGTAGATGAACCTTCGCCTAGCAAAGGAAAGGGAAAAGTGTGCAAGTGATGAAGACTTATAATTTTACTTTGATTGAGATGTTAGATTTATATTATGATGATCTTAGACTTGGTGTAATGATGTTTATTTAATTTCCGCATTGAATGATTGTAATTAAAGGTTAGATAACCTTGGAGATTTTATTATGTAGCCCTTTAATGGGAAATGTTTTATTTATCCATTTTTATTGTGATTGGGTAGCTAGATATGAATGTTTGATTAAGTGAACACCAGATCCTGTGGGAATAAAGTACCGGATTTGGGGGTGTCACATGCTCGGTGAATTCGTCATGGTATTCCATTCTTTACTATTCTCATTAGAATATCCTATCCGCATGGATTACGCTTGACCGGTTTCGTTTCTTTATTATTCTATTAGAATATCATGTCATGCGGATTATGCGTGACCGGTTCCATTCTTTATTATTCTGTTAAAATAACCTCAGATGCTAGATCCTATCGCATGCATGGTGAATTCTTTTGTTATTCCATTCTTTATTATTTTGTTGGAATAACCTGTCTATATGGATTACCACATGCATGGTGCATGATCCTTCGTATTCATTCTTTATTAAATTGTGGAAATTATCTGTCTACGTGGATTACCGCATGACGGATGAAAATCCATTTGTAGTTTCGTATATTCTATTATACTTGTATGAAATATCATTTCTTTTGTACTCGTCATGAAATATCATTTTATTTGGTATTTTTCACATTACGAGTTACTATTTACTTAAGTTACTATTCACCCTACATTATTCACTCTAGTATTATTCACTCTGTATTCGGCACTTTTCCTCACGGAGTACTATTCACGAGTTACTATTCACTGTGTTCTTGCTATTCACCCAAATTACTATTCACCCGAATATTATTCACTCGGATATTTGGGATACTTTTCATGTCGGGGTACTATTCACGAGGTACTATTCCCGAAGTACTATTCATTCTGTGGTACTATTCACGGGTACTATTTACCCGAAAAATATATTTCTTACTCATTCAAATTATTTTTGGTACATGAATATTATTCTTGAATTTTACTCTATAAAGCAAGATCATGTTGACAATTTGAACGTTATTGATTTCGGATAAATTAAATTATAAATCTTTAAAATTTATCCTTGAACTTGTTTTATTAAATTATTATGTCATTGTCATCATCCTCATGCTTATATTGTGATGAAAGTCATCTTTGACTTACATGCATAGATGGACTTGGTATGATGATTATGACCGTGGATTATTCGGTATAATCATGAATCGTAATGTGACGAATGATGTGGTGAAAGTCCTCATCGGCTCGTAGTTCATCGATGGATCGTTGTTGGTATGATTATGACCGAGGATTATTCTAAGTATAATCATGACCATTGATGATTATACGAATATCCTCGGCCGTGGTGCAAGGATGATTCAATTTTATTTATTGTCGAGTCTTAGTGATAAAGTTGATGAAAAACTTTTTAAATCATAGAAGATAGTAGATTTTATGCTCTACTTGACTCTTCTAATGGATTGCTTATTCTCACCGCAGTTGTTGATCTAAAACTTGTTGTCTATTGTATTCTATCGGTTGTTATACTTTTGAAGGCTAAGGATAATTTATTCTACATTATCTTAGTCATAATATTTCTTACTCGGCTAGTTGAGCTCACCCTTTCTTTCATTGTTCTCTTCAAAAAATGAGAATATAGCTGGGACGAGTCGGGGAACGGATTAACATCTGGATGGTTGTTTTAGTAGTCCCCTTTATTCTGTGAAATAGTGTGATAATAATTGTAATGAGGCCTTCATTGAGTGTGGATATTATCTAGAAGACAATATTCGTGTTTAAACTCTCTACTATATTTTTGTCGTATATTTTACACACAATCGTTGTATAATTAAGTTATATTTGAATTTTGTACCATTTATCCGGCGACCCAAGATGGGTGATGTATACCGTTGGGGGCGCCACACTTTTAACCTCGACATCCTAGATTAAACTCGAGTTATGGAATGTGTCATACTCTTCATAATTTAATCTGTGTTTTCTTTGATCAATGAGTGTAGACTATATGAAACAAATCACTATTTGAGCATGGTCATGCATTTTATAGTCTTACTCAATCAAGAGGCCTATGGATATCACCCCTAATATATAGGAGGATTAAATTCCATCTAGATCACTCATATTCCTCACACGATTCATGATGTACCCAATAATCATCTTTATAGTCCACCCTATTAAAGGTGACATTTGATGATATCAAAGTACATAAATTCCGCAGTAGTAATATAGTGATTTCGTGTCGGAGGACCTTTACATCATCATCACTATGAGAATCGCTAATGACACTTTCAGATCTTGCTCCACGTAAAATTCTCATCAGGGTTTGTCCAAAGACATCGTTCTCAACATGTACTTATGCATCGACTTAATATCTCATATATTTATGACCAATGAGATTTGGTCATCAGTCAATCCACATACTAGTCTCAATGCATCATTGTTGTCCCATCTACAATGATACTCGACTAGGGACTTTTAAGAATAATGATACTAATTATAATTATATAATCTCATGTTCAAGTCACATACTTGAAACTATATAATTTGTATCACTATTCTAAGGAATTTTATTATGTTAACATTTATATAACGCAAAAATAAAATCATAATAAAATCATTCATTTATTCAATCAAATATAATATCAAAATGTTAAGCAATTATATTAAATAATTGGCCTCTAAGGCACAAACTTTAACAAGAGGAAGCAGCCAAATTGCATGCAACTTGTAAATCTTACTCCCTAGGTAAAGCAAGAAGAACCACTTTTGGGTTTATCTTTTGTTTCAAAATAATTCAATCTTTCATACACATCACTTGATTTCAGAACATGGGCATGAATTTGTTGACCATGAGATAAAGCCTTTTTGTTGGCACAAAGCTCAAGAACTAATGAATAAGGTTCATCAACACGCTTACGAATTAGTGAGGATATTACTAAGTGATACAAATTAAAAAACTTGAAACAAACCCAAGTTTTAAAAAAAAATGTTATCCATCCGATGTAAAACTACCAAGTGTCAAATTTCTATTAAATTCCATCATCCATATCCAAAACTTTCGCAAATTCTAAGATCCAAATAAAATAAAAATAGTTAAAGAAAGTCATTAACATATTATAAACATTATAAATGAAAACTATATAATTTAAAATGAAGGATTATCTTTCTCAATTATTTCAAGTGAATCTAAGTTCTCCTCCACGGATGTTGGTTGTTTGCTTGAACGAAGTCAATCTTGAGCACAAATAAGAGCTTGTACCATTCTAGGAGTTAAAGAACTCCTAAATGAATCAAGTACACAACCAGCGGTGCTAAATGTCAACTCAGAAGCAACAGTGATATAGGAACCGCCAATACATCCTTAGCCATTTGAAAGAGAATAGGAAATTTAGGAGAGTTATTTTCTTACCAACCCAAAACATTATATTTTGAAGTCGTTTGATCAATATGCTCACTCAAATACTTATCTAATTCAGTATTATCTCCTCCTTAAACATCTGCAACGTGTTCTACAAATTCTTCCATCATCTTTCTCTTTGTCCTTTCTCTCGACCACGCACATCAAAACTTTCACTGAACACATTAGATTGTGCACTTTGGGATGATTGTGCACTTTGGGATGCATATTTGAGACTATAACATTTAAACAATTCCTCAATGGCATCACGCGACCGATTTTATCATTTTTTGCCATTTCAAATCCCACTCCCATACATTAAATTGAAATCAAAATCAACAAATGCAAATTTATGTCTAGGATCTAGAACAACCATGATGTACAACAATTTATTCATCTTTTCAACATTCCCCAAAATTTATCTAATTTTGCTCTCTCTCCTCAACGCCATTTCTCTCATGTCATCGCTATTCTCATCATATATATAACAATTCATTCAAAGCATCATCAAGATCAAGAAATTCATGAAAAAAAAAAATATTTGATGTCACATAAGATGTACCCGAAACCTTCACCATAATGTCAAAGAAACACTTCAAGAATACCATCAATTTTCTCACAACTTCCCAATTTTCTATGGTAGTCCACCCATCACCCGATTTCATTTCCAATTTGAATAAAGGGTCTTTGCTTGCAAGCCTATTAAAAGCACGTTCAAAATCTATGGTCATATTCAACATAGAATAAGTGGAGTTCCATCTGATGGACACATCTAGGATCAACGAAATATTTTTTTTCAATTTTCTCAATTTCAACACATACTTTAAATTTTATAATTCTAGAAGGAGATTGTCGCACCCACCTAACCAAAGATCGAACACGAGATATCGAAGGAGTCGCGTCTTTCAACCCATCACATACAACCAAATTAACTATATGAGCAACACACCTCACAGCCCCACCACCACCACCCACAACCCATCACCACTTTTAACCACCACCCATCACAACCTTTCACCACCACCACCATTCTCCCCATCATTCACCACCATCCACCATATTTTATAGTAATTACGTAAAATTATCATAATTATTATAATATTTTATTAGACTTGAAATATTGTAGTAGTTATACATTGTTGGTGATTTTATTTGAATTAATTATTTAATATTTATTATATTTTTATCCTGATATGTTGGTAAATTAGAAAATGTTATATTCAGACATACAAAAAAGATGGGTTATCAAATAACTCTATTACATTTAATCTCTATTTTAAAAAGAGCATCTATTTTATATAAAACCTCTATTTAATAAGCTCTTATTTTACAATTTTATCAAACACTACCTTAGTGAATAAAGATTCATTTTAAATATAAGCTCCCGTTGTCATATTTCAATTTTTGTTTGATATATATTTAATTAAAAATTAATCAATATAATTCATTTAAGTTTTAAAAATAATAAATATTATAATTAGTAGTATTGCTTAAATAATATATAATATTTAAAATAGAATTGACTATAATCAAATGAACTCATATTAATTATAAATTTAAAAATATCTTAAACTTCTTTTAAAATATTCAAATGACTATTAAATTGTAAAATAAATGAAGTATTTTGACAAAATGCTACCCACTTTAAATAATTGATTTAATAAATATTTGAATATAAAATTTGTATTATCCCCAGTTTGAAAAAAATGGATGTAGATTTCCCTATGGTAGGAGTGTAGGACATAAAACCTGAAAAATTAATGAAGCCAAATGAGTGATGAGATGAGCCGTCCATATCATCCAATTAAGAATGAGCTGGACCACCAGAATTAACCCATCGTAGAGAAAAGTGAGAGGCTCGATAACCCAAAAAATGCGACAATTAATGAGAATGGCTTAATTACATTCTTCATATATGCCTGCTATGACCTGACATTCTTTAATTCTTAGCCCATTTGGTTACATTTTTGGAATAAAAAAAATAAGAGTTGTGATATATGTTGCCAAAGATTTTAATGCAATTATTGTTGTGACGTACGTGTATTATATATATATGAGATAAATAAAAATTAAAAAAAGTTATATTTTAATTTATTATATTTTATCATATATATTTTTATGTTAGTTGTAATTTAATTTTGTTAAATATTTGTCGACATGTATATCATTTTTAAAAAAATGAAAGAGTCGGTTATACATTGCAAAAAATTTCAACCGAATTATGATTGCAACGTATGTACATACATGTGATAGGTAGGTAGTAATTAAAAAATATCACAATTTAATTTATTCTATTTTATCACATACACTTCTACGCTTATGTAAATCTAAGTTAATATATAATATATATATATATATATATATATATATATATCATTTTTTAAAATTAAAATTAAAATTGCTCAGCAATTTCGTCAAAAAAATGTTATGATAATAAAAATGGAATGTTAACTGCACCCATCAGTTCATATATATATACCCCATAATAGATTTAGAGAGAGAAAGAGAGATATACTCTCTGTACGTATATGTATATCTATATCTAGTATCCAGCCTTATATATATAATTAATGAGTTGGTTGCATAGCTATATATCAAGGTCAGATACATGCAGTGACTACCACCCAAGTCCACCACTTAAAAGAAAAAAACGTTTTTGTTTCATTAATTCTCTGTAAAATCTGGCTGCAGTGCTGCCTATATACCTTCCCTTCCCTTCCCCTAGTTTAATTTATTGGTTCCATTAATGTACGTATTTTATTCTTCATTTTCAAAATATTTATCTTATATGCAAACAACACCGCAGTGTTGCTTATCCATTGAAGCAGACCTTTCACTATTTTAAATAACTGTTAGACAAATGACCCATCCCTTTCGTAACCCTTTCTGCTAATGGAAACTGACTAAAACCATGCAACACCCCACCCCCACCCCTCCCCCCCTCCAAAAAAAAAAGAGAGAGAAAAGCTCTGTTCGATGCTAGAGTGGTGGGTGGGTGGTTTTTACTTGTTGGCTCATTTTCCATATAATGGAAATAAAGGCTTAAATATGATTTACTATTCTAAATTATAAAATATATTATTCTACTTTGGTGATCCACCTTTTAATTTTGTCAATTAGGTGATTGAACTATCAATTTTTTTTAGATTTCATTCAATTGGGTCCCGCCCAATGTTAAAAATTCACGACGCCAAGATCCTAATGTACATCTAGAGTCTTTATGTCAAGCAAAAACATTATATATTTTAATGAGATCAAAAGACAAAAAGGTAAAATAACAAATAAAACAACTAAAAATTACACAAATAATATAAATTAGTTGTATAATTATTTATTTATAGTTATATAAATAATATAAATTATTATATAAATAATATAATAATTATTTTAATAAAATAATTATTTTATTAAAAAAACTGTGTTTTTTTATTTTTTTATTAAAAAATTGTGTTTAATATTAATGATAATAAAAATAAAAATATTAATGATAATAAAATAAAAATAAAAGTGCAGTTTTTTTATAAAAAAATAATTATTTTATTAAAAAAAACAACCAACTGCGTTTTTTAAAAAATAAAGCAACTGCTTTTTATTTTTATTATTTTTAATAATTATTTTTATTAAAAAAAACAACTGCGTTTTTTTATTAAAAAAAACAGCATTTTTTATTATTACAAAAAATAGCATTTTTATTACAAAAAAACTGCATTTTATTTTTATTTTATTATCATTAATATTAAACACAATTTTTTTAATAAAAAATTAATAAAATGCAGTTTTTTTTAATAAAAATAATTATTTTTAATAAAAATAATTATTATATTATTTATATAATAATTTATATTATTTATATAACTATAAATAAATAATTATACAACTAATTTATATTATTTGTGTAATTTTCATTGTTTTATTTGTTATTTTACCTTTTTGTCCTTTGATCTCATTAAAATATATAATGTTTTTACACATAAAGACTCTCACGCTTATTAGGATGTCACACGTTAATTTTTGACAGCAATCGAAGTGGAATATGGCCTATAATTTAGGGTAATAAATCATATTTAAGCCTGTAAACAAATGGATTAATTATATATATATATATATATATATATTGCTCAATTAAATTAAGGGAGAATTATATTGTATTTGGTTAAGGAAGATGCATACAAATTAAATTGTACCTAATACAACATGACATTTTGTCTCTTTTATCAGTTTATGAGCCAACAAGTCCAACATCATGTTATGACATAAACAGTGTTGTAATTTAATTGTCCGTGGGCTTCTGATATAGAGTAATTATTTAAGGCATGGGATTATTTGTATAAGAATGTAGCATCATCATGAATCTTAAATATATGTATATCAGCCTATCAAATCATTATATAATGAAAAAATGAGCCTATATTTGGCAAGTAAAAAATATATACAAAGTTCAGATTAAGAATATATTATCTCTTATCACTTGAGTGTTAACAAAAAATTTGTTATACTATATTTAAAAATAACTAATATATATATATATATATATATATATATATATATATATATCGTGCCTGGATCAAGTTTGGACTCCGACTTGACCAAAATCCTAACTTTTTTTATTTTTTTTTTTAAAACAACTAAAAAAAATAAAAAATTATAGAACTTAAATTTTTACATAATACTGTGTTTTTTTAGTTGTTTTAAAAAAAAAAAAGTCCGGATTTTAAACCTATCCAGGCTCCTAACATAATCCTACTGATATATATATATATATATATATATATATATATATATATATATATATATATATATATAGATTCCATCCACAAAGAACCTATTGTTGGGAAGCAACCCATTTTAGCTACCGCCATGCACTGTAGTGGCATATAAAAAAAAAATAAATTACATAAGGGCCTAGACAGTCAGAGCTACGGTGCAAAATGGGTTGCTTCCAACAACCAAATCTTTGTGGATGGTTAATCCATATATATATATATATATATATATATATATATATATATATATATATATATTCGGATCTTAAGCTTCACGCTTTATTCAACTCATCCAGTTCACCCCTTTAGCGATGGATCGGCGATTTATTTCGATCATACAACCGTCGTTTATATTTTTTAGCGACGTTATATGTTATCCGTCGCTAAAAGTATAGAGACGACTTTGTATAGTAATCGAATCGTCAGTCATCTAAATCATTAAAAGGTGAAGTTTCGAAATGAGTTGGATAAATGGTGAGCAAGATCCTGGATCATATATATATATATATATATATATATATATATATATATATATATATATATATATATGTGTGTGTGTGTGAAATTTTTTAGGATTACGATTACAAATGTGTTACTTAGTCTCCGGTACGTAAAGTAGTAACTTTAATATGTATAAAGCTATGTTCCAAACTAGCACACTATCACATAAAAGAAGAGCCAGCCAAAGTGACCGGCATAATTAGTGTGTATGGAATCAACAGATTGTCAAACACCATTTTGCTCAAGTCTACTCTTATTCTATTCATTTGAAAATGAGATTTGCTTTTTCTATCCTTTTGGTGCGTGCATCTATGTAAAACAAATTCAAGTCCAACCATAAAAATTTGGATAAATCACACCGTTTAAAGTTTGGGATAAATTACATCATCCCATATAAATAAATAAAAATACGAGCATAATAACTAATATATATATCTCTGAATAATGGTTATACACATTTGTGTATATTTTATTTATGCTATAGTTTATCAAAATTACATAGATTTATTTTTTATTTCTGATTTAAGAGAAAAAAATTATTTTTTTAAATAAAAATATGTCCAAACAACATAATTTTAACCGACTGTTCATAAATAAAACATATACAGTGTTGTGTGTACGCCATATTGACCTTAACAGATCATAAAAACAAAAAATCTAAGAACTATCCGGTTAGTTATTTGTCCTAATTTACCCTTCTCTCTCAAATCTTTCTCAAAAGAACCGTCACAAATCAGTATCCTACTATAGAATCTCCTCTGTTTTTTTCTTTCTTTTTTCTGATTCATCTTTTCAAGTCATTTCTCTGCTAGTCACACACAGAACAAGAAGAAACAAACACAAATTTTGGAACTATAATCTGGTCTTAACTAAGATTAAACAATTAAAGGAGAAAATGGATATGCATTGACATATTCAATAAGAGTTAGAACAGCACTGACTAAATCTATTCATGAAAATATTAAAAAAAAAAAAAAAAACTCTTTTCCTTAGAAACAAGGAGAAGAAATCAGCTACAGCTAGCCCTCTTTCATTTTCAAGCCCAATCAGAAAACAGAGCTTCCCAAATCTCCATGTAAACTTCAATGATAACCTTATGATGAGAAATGGAGTTTAGAGAGAGAAAACACTGTAACAGATTATCAAGATCCTTTGTCCCAAAAATCTGTCTCTCAACGATCATTTCCACCATTGATGTCCTGAAATCATTGTAAGGATCACTTGAACGCTTCACTACTGCAAAACTATCCTTCACTTTCCCCTCTAATGGTGGCATGACCAAATTACCCTTTTGACCATCAGATTCTATTTTCCTTTCAGTTTTCCCCTGCATTTTCTTTGCTCTGTTTCGACCAAAATACTCGGAGGAATCAGAGGACATGGATTTTGAGGAGAAAAAAGTTGTCTCGTCGTCAAAATCTTTTCCTTCATTTTCATCTTCACTACTACTGTACCACCCATTATAATTTCCCGCCACAGAGGAAAAGAATTCATCAAACTTTGGATTCCTGGAGTTGGTTTTTTTCCGCCTCGATTTTCTTGATTTCCTCTGTTTTGGCTTTGTATTGAAGTCGTGGAATGATTTGACAGGAGAAATGGGTGATGCCGGTGGGTTTTTCTCGGCCGGAAAAGGGAGTATTGAGTTCCGGCCGGTAACTTTGCTTCTGGGGAACAAGTGGGCATTTTGTATTTCCGGTGTGTGGGAGGATTTGGGTCTGCAAATGGAGGGAAAAGGCCGAGAGGTAGGCTTGGGAGAGAAGAGTTCGATTAGTTGGTGGTGGTGGTGGGGGTTCTGCGGGAAGAAAAAGGGTTGCTCTGCCGCGTTGGAGATGTGTTTGGAGCGGCAGGAGGCGAGGGATGAGCGGAAAATGCGAGAGATTCTTAGCTTGAGGCGGTTTTCCATGGCGGAGAGAGAAATTTTTCGAGAGAGAGAGAGAGGTTTTTGAAGTGGGAAGGTGGCGGAGTGTGTATAGAAATACTGGATATATAGATAGGTAGGTGGAGTAGTTTGAAAAAACTGAACAAGTCATTTTCTAACAATTTGAAAAAATATAATCTTCCACTTACTTTTTGCTGTTTTTCGTCTTCTTTCTTGTTCTTCATTTGACCATTTTTTTAGGCTTGAGCTAGACTTATTTTAAAATTAATTAATGTTAACATTTAAGTTAATTTATAAGTTATTTTAAGTTCAGACTTATAAATAAAAGGGTTCAACATTAATTTAATTTATAAGTAAAAATAAATTATAAAAGTGTTAGGTTGATAATGACTTATAAGTTAAAATAAAATGTAAACATTACTAAAAAATGACATTAATAAAAAAATACATTGATTCAATAGTAAAATAGAAAATGAGCAAAAGGAATATTATATTTGGTGAAACTAACTTATTAGGAATGACTTATAAGTTATTTTTAAATAAGTATCAAATTGATATTTATTTATTTTGACTTATAAATTAAAAATAAGTCCACAGTAATAAATGATTTATACATTAATTTGACCAATTTATAAGTCATTGTCAAACACCCACTTAATATTCAGGCGCCATGTTACAATTTAGAGATCGAGGATGGATTGATGATGATTCTATTAATATGCAGTATTTATAAGACTTATTTTTACAAATATAGTAGTAATATATTAGTTGTTAAAATTTATATTGAAAAATAATGAATAAACAATTAAATTACGTATAAAAGAATTCTATCCATTTAATCAGAAAATTAACAAAAGAAAAAGTATTGCCTTTTTTTATGCGCACGTATGTTTGAAAAAATAAAAGACAATCATTTTTATCATTAGTTTTTTTTTTCCTTTATATTATTAATGAGACAATTTTATTGCTCAATAATACTCCGTAAAGTAGTTCTCCTAACTTGGTTAGTTGGTTAGTCAAGAAATGAGCTTATTGAACTAAGAGTGTTGTTATGTATTGAAAAAAAAATTAGTCGAATTATAATTACGAGTCGTGACGTATATATGTGCATATATGAGATAAATAGGAATAAGAATAAGAATAGTCTCATCCTAATTTATTTTGTTTTATAACATATAATTTTACGTTAGTTATAATTTAATTTCATCAAATATTTATTGACATGTATATTATTTTTTTTAAATATAATTAATTGGAATAAGAAGTTGCATCATTTTTCTTTGGGATATATAGGGATTAGTGTGACAACTCATTTTGAAGGAGTAGGGTTCCAAATTGAGTATGTGTAGTGTAGTAATATAATATTGAAACCCCATCAATAATTGTATTATATATATACTACATTTGTAGAATCTTGGGGACCAGTTGATAGTCACCAGGAGAATGAAAAAGTGGGAGATCCATCTATTTATACGAACCCCAGGCCTTGCTGCATTTAAATTCAAACTGCAAACGAATTTATATATATATATATATATATATATATATATATATATATATATATATATATCTGAGATCAAGCGTTATTCTTAACGGTGATTCTCCTAATAAATAGCTTTTTATTAAAAGCTACGTCGTTTTTGGAGGACGCGGTGATATTTTTTTAAATACAATGCCACTGCGTATTTACAAAAAATACCACCACATTCCTCCAAAAAAACGTAGCTTTTAATAAAAGAATCATTTAAGAAGAATGTTATTTAAGAGAAACGCTTCGATCCTTACCGATATACTCTGAATATGCAGAATATATAGGAGAATATATATATATATATATATATATATATATATATATATATATATATATATATACATTAAGCCAAAACAGTTGAGCTTGATCGAATATACATTTGCTTTTTTACTTGTTTTTTATATATAAAATATATATTTGTATATAAAAATAAAAGCAAGTAAAAGCAACAGATATTTGATACAGGCTCAACTATTCGATTTAAGTCTATATATATATATTTTAAGTGTCTACAATAACGAACGTGAATTTTTTAATTTTAATCTCTGTCGTTAATTTTTACAATAAATGATACAGATAGTATATGTTCATTTTTGATTCAAGCAATTAAGCAAATGCATGCTATATAGCTGAGGGCTACATATGGACCTTGTGATTCTGTAATTTCTCCTAGTATTAATTGTAGGGAGTAATAACTTACAAGTAGTAGCTTTCATAGAGTGAAGCTTTTATTTCAAATATGGTAACTAGCTGGCCAGGATGAAGCATGGCTAATTAATTAATTAAGGGATGACTTATATAGGCCTGCAAATATTTATTTTCTCCCTACATGCACATTCTTCGAATTTGCTGAGAGAGACAACTGTTAACGCCAAGATCTTTCTCCACGTCCCAATCACCAAGACGCGCGTCTTTATATCCCCGCATACATTCAACAAGTCAACACTAAAAGCTTGGACTACCGACCGTCGAGGATAGCTCCGTGAGAGTCGACTGAGCGATCACAAAGGTCAACAATGGAGAGAAAATATTATCTAGTGTCGAGAGAGATATAAATTAGAATTCTTAAATGAAATATATGTGTTATTTACCTCTTATGTGATCTTAGCCCCATGCATACTCCACTATCCGCCATTCTCGTACCACCCACCACCTTCGCCGACCTTTTTTCCTCACTTCCATTACTTCAAATTAAAAGTAAATAAGCCCTACCTTCACCCCTCTCATCGTTTGCCACACATCACCGGTCATCCGAGTCCCATCCTCATTAATGCCATGCAAAGAAAGTGGCGCATACAATAGTCAAACGTCATTCGCATAATGATTCTTGGTCAAAGTTGGGTTAAGTGATAATTTGTATAATGGGCCAATATAATGACTAAGCCCAAATAATAAAAATGACCCAAGTGAATGGATCCAACCAAATGACTTAGCATAACATGATCCAAGGAGGGCCCAAATTTCATTTTACCAATAAAGAAAAGGATTATGGCTCAACATTACCCCCTACTTTATATTAAATGGTGTTTAATGAAAGACTATAAACAGTATAGGCCCAGGACGTAACCATCTATGATAAGTCATAAGAGATCCAAAGTGAAACTTGCCAAAGCCCAAATTGTCATCAGGTACAGAAGTGAGAAACCCAATAGACGCAAGCCCACGAAAGTGAAGATATTTAGGTCTAAAACGGACGAAACCCTTCCCATTCATCATCATTGCAGTGAATTAAATGTGCCGCCCTTAATTACTGCGTAACCACAAGATAAAAGGTAAACTTTACCAATTTCGATTTGCTTTTACTCGCTAATTCAAAATTTGAACCTTAGAGCTTTCTTCTTCTCTGCAAATTTCTTTCTCTGCTTCACAAAATCGAAACAATGGTGACCGAAACCTCTAGCCAGAACTCTCCTCTTCGTGCAACTCCCATTAGCATCGTTTCTCCCAACCCAAACCCTAACCAAGAGGGTTCAAGTTCCAACCCTCAATCATCCACCATGGGGGAAACCCTTCTCTGACCTCCTCTACTTCTGATTTCTTCAAAGACGGGGAACAATTTCCTAACGCCAACATCCGTTCCTCAGTCACTGAATCGGAAATATGCATGCTCAGGAGTCGTTATCGATTCCCGACATGTACGCAATAAGGGCCCCGCTCTCGAAGCGTATGATGTACCAAATGATCGGACGGTTGGGTCGCCATGCCTATCACTCTTCTAGAAAAGGGAGTTCGCCTCCTCCATATGTCTTCATCATTACCCTTTTAGGGTTTATAGGAGTGGCTTCACCAACTAGTGCCCAACTCCTACATCCACATCTTGGCATTTATTGCCTTCGCCATGAACTTGGGATTACTCCTCTGTTGACATCTTCTTCACCCTCTTCTCGCTTGGTAGGTCTCGAGAACGGGCTTCAAAGTGTTGAGCAAGCAATCTCTTCGACCCAACACTGTTTCGAGAGGAGACCTCGATGAACACTCCTTCCAAAGAACAAAGGTTGGCATGAGAAGTGGTTTTTCATTACGGGACTGAGATCTCTTCTTTCCAGACCGGACCACCTCCGACTAAGTCTCTGCGACTTCGAGACATATCCAAGAACGGGTGAGGGAGATGGCGATTTCTTGAAAAATTCCTCCAAAAGAATGGAGTTTCACACTCATCGACCAAAACAAGCCCGGGTTATACAACCACAAATGTAAGTTTTGATTAATTTACGAATATAATTTCGAGCTATATAAGTGATACATATTACGATGTGTGGTTTTTTGCAGTATCTCTGATCAAACCAACTCCCCTGGAGGTGAGAGACCTGGAAGATTTTTTGGCAGGGGAGAATGCAGATGCAAGTGAAGAGCATCCTACCAAGAATCTTCCTAGGTTAACCTCTCCTACCGCCGACCTCCAACTTCTTCCCTTCAAACCGACGAACCTCAAACCGACGAACCCATTATTCCTCAAGAAAACCTTCGACCTCGCAAGAAAAGATCCGCCAAACGAACCAAAACCACCCAACCAGAAACAAACCCTGACAGTGATCCCGAAACAATCCCCGAAGCAACCCCCCAAACAACCTCCTCAACTAATCTCAATCCTCCAACCTCTGAACCTATCCCGGTGAGGAGAAGCCTTCTCGATATTCCTTTGCACGATCGGGCCAAGGTCCTTCGTGTAATGAAAATAAGAACCAAAATAACTCCTTGACTGCCGAAGAGCTTCGAGTCCCTACCTCTTCTTGCTGTCATTCCTCCGATCACATCCACGTAAACCCCGACAATAAACCAACCGGTCAATCCGCACTCCTTCCCTAAAAGAAATGACCATCAAACATTCACCTGGTTCATCTCTTTGTTCCTCGCCAACTCCTCGAACGCACACCGCCTGCGATCTCCTTCTCCCGAAACCATACACGTAGACCCTCACCCTTCGCGAAGAACCTCCACCTTCTTCGCCAAGAGAACCAACCACCGAGATTGATCGGAAGCCATGGCCTCTCCAACAATGTGGCCCCGACTTCATCGCTCATTTTCCATTCCAACTGTTCAACACCTTTGTTCGTGAAACCGACGATCATCGGTTCGGGAACAGTTCGAATGGAGATCTACTCAGCGAAGGCATGAGCTACTTGGCGAAGGTAAACGAGTATCTTTTTTATTTCTGAATTTATCTGCATGTTTATATATCTGAAAACTGATCAAATGATATTGGAAATACACAGGCCAATGCAGTGTTCGGACGTCTTCGTCCAAGGTCTCTCAAGCTCAAGCGAAGAGAAGAGATCTTGAGGAAGGAGAATGCCATGTTGAAGTCTCCGCTTGGCGAAGGAAAAACTCAACGTGAATGCCTTCTTCATACAAATGAAGGTCTTCAAAAAGAGTTAGCCCAAGCCAAAGGAGATGTGAAGGCCTCCAAGGAAGAACTAAGTCAACCAAAGCACAAGGACGAGGAGATCGTGAAAATGAACGTTGACTTGGTTCAGAGGAGCGAGATAAGGATGGAAAAGATCGAGGAGCTAAAGGCTGATGCGAAGATCTTGACCAAGACTATCCATAAGTTTGGAGGCGAGAAACTCGTCACACGAGTAGTAGGCGGCTCAAACTCAAGAGAAATCCGAGAACTCAAGGCTCTTCGGGACCTCGGGCCCCCGATTAATCGATTTACCTTCCGCAAACAAATATGCTAAAAGTACCGGAACTTCTGACGAGATCAATGGAGAAATAATGAAGATATACTCGAGAGTTACGAGCTTTGGTCAAGTCGTGGGCAAGGAGAAGTCGTCTGCGCAGCCAATCTGGACCCATCCTTACTTGATTCTTCGTGATGAAGATGATGAGCTGGTCGATGTGTTTTCATTTATGTTTTTTCCGTCTTTAATTTAAAACATCTCAGAAAATTGTCAATAGTGTAATTAAATTAAATATTTAATGAAAATGGCTTCATTCCTTATGACTTTCGGTATATTTATTATCCGTCAATACTCCAATATTTCCTTAAGTGAAAAATGCACCAACCCCTTCATGGGTGAACTCAAATCGTTAGTAACAACTAAACATGCTATATAACGGATGAAGTGTAAGAATGAAGCTTCCTAACTCAACACTTAGAAAAATTTTAGGTAATAAAGTAAAGGGATACTTATTAGTTCTATCAAGTGTGAGACATATCTCGCTTCGTCGAGAATTTGTTTACCCCTAAAGGCCTAACAAAACCAAAAGATGACATTTGCCTACCACAAAGGGCCTGACAAAGTCTTAAAGATGACACTTGTCTACCACGAAGGGCCTGACAAGGTCTAAGTGTCGACAATTGCCTACCACGAAGGGCCTGACAACGTCTTAAAGATGACACTTGTCTACCACGAAGGGCCTGACAAGGTCTAAGTGTCGACAATTGCCTACCACGAAGGGCCTGACAACGTCTTAAAGATGACACTTGTCTACCACGAAGGGCCTGACAAAGTCTAAGTGTCGACAATTGCCTACCACGAAGGGCCTGACAACGTCTTAAAGATGACACTTGCCTACCACGAAGGGCCTGACAAGGTCTAAGTGACCACCTGCCGAAAAGGCTGCCATCGAATGGCCAGCGAGTCCACCCGAACCTCCTAACACCAATGACGTTTGCCTACCACGAAGGGCCTGACAAACTCATAAGGACCACTCTAACGAAAAGGTCGCCATCGAATGGCCAAAGTCCACCAACCTCCTAACACCAATGACGTTTGCCATCACGAAGGGCCCGACAAACTCATAAGGACCACCACCGAAAAGTCGCCATCGAATGGCCGGCCAATGAGTCCACCAACCTCCTAACACCAATGACGTTTTTACCACGAAGGGCTGACAAACTCATAAGGACCACCGCCAAAAGGCTTCCATCGAATGGCCGCAGTCCACCCGAACCTCCCCAACACCAATGACGTTTGCCTACCACGAAGGGCCCGACAAACTCATAAGGACCACTCGCCAAAAAAGGCGCCATCGAATGGCCAAATGAGTCCACCGAACCACCTAACTTCGATGATCTGATCAGCAATGAAGACAAAAGTTGTTCGAGAAAAAAGGGAACTTTTATTGATGATGACATAAAATTTACAGACTTCCAATGTACGTACATCATTTCTACTGAAAGTACTTTCTTAGCCTGCCAGCGTGCCAAGTATTCTTAATTGCTGACCCATCTAATGCTTTCAATCGATAAGTTCCGGCCTTGCAGACTTCAGCTTATTTCATACGGTCCTTCCCAGTTTGGCATCAGCTTTCCTATATTCTGAGGTGTGGATGCTTCGGCTTCTCTGAGGACAAAATCTCCCACCTCGAACCTTCGACATTTTACTCCCTTATTATAATGCTTAGCCACTCTTCGCAGATAAGCTGCCAACCTGATTAAGGCTGTTTCTCTTACTTCTTCAAGTAAATCAAGGTTGACCTTAAGCCCTTCCTCATTGTAGATTTCTCTGAATTGGTTGACCCGAAGACTGGGAGATCCAATTTCAACTAGGACTAAGGCATCGCGCACTATAGGCGCCTAAAAGGTGAATCCCCTGTTGTAGTCCTCGGAGTAGTTCGATAAGCCCACAACACGCTAAGTAGCTCCTCTGGCCATCTACCCTTGGCTTCATTCAATCTGCGCTTGATCCCGTTTAGCAGCGTTCTGTTAGTCACCTCAACTTGTCCATTTGACTGTGGATGAGCCACTGAAGTCTTTCTGTCTTTAATCCCAGCTTCTTTCAAGAATGCCTCAAATTTGGATCCCACAAACTGGCGTCCGTTGTCCGATACCAACACCTTAGGGATCCCGGCGAAACACCACAGACTCCTTTATAAACTTTAGGCACTCTGCTCCATTATCGATCAAGTGGTTTTGCCTCCACCCACTTAGTCATATAATCAATAAAGAACTATAATGAAGTCGACGACCTTTAGCTTTCGGTAGTGGACCCAAGATATCAACCCCCGACGGAATAAGGGTATAGAGATAAGATCGAGTATAGCTCTTACCGTGGTGATGTGGATCTGAGATCGTTGAGTGACATTTCTCACACTTCTTGATGTAATCGATTGCTTTTTAAAGATGGTAGCCAATAGTACTTCTCGGCGAAGTACTTTATAGGCTAATGACTTAGCCGCCATATGGTCACCACAAATACCTTCATGTACTTCCCGAAGAGCATAGTTAGCTTCAGATGGAGTCAAGCATTTCAATAATGGAGATGAGAAAGCTCGTCGGAACAGATCTCCATCAATCAGAACAAAATTGGCACTTTTATACTTAATTTTCTTGGCAAGCATCCGATCCGAAGGTAAAACGCCATCTGCCAGATACTCTATATATGGAGTCAACCAGCAGTTGGTTCGGTCAATGCACATTACCGATTCATAATAGACACTAGGATGTTGTAAAGTTTGTAAATAAACCGACCCATCAAAGACGTTAACATCCGTAGTGGCTAATTTGGAGAATGCATCGGCAATTGAATTGTTATTACGCTCGATCCCTTGAAACTCATAGGATTGGAAATACTGAAGTTGCTCATTCAATTCTGTTAGATATTTGATCATTTTTGGGCCTCGAGCTTCATATTCCCCAGAACGTTGCTTAACGATTAACTGAGAATCACTAAAGATAATTATGCGTTGCACTTCAAGACTTTTTGCCAACCGTAACCTTGCAAGTACCGCTTCATACTCAAACCGTTGTTTGTCGCTTTGGCCAAAATCACGGCTCATTGTACCTTGAATCCCTCCGGACTCGCTGAATAATACTGCTCCATCGACATCCGTGGTAGAAGACCCATCTGCACAAATATTCAAGAACTCGCTTCTATCAAGAACTACAAGCGCCTGTCCAGATCCTTCACTTCTACCACAACTTCATCGACTTGAAAATGAGCATTCAACAACAAAATCAGCCAAGGCTTGCCTTTGATGGCGGTTCGGGGATGATATTCAATGAAAAATTGTGACAACTCCATAGTCCATGCAATTAATCTCCCCGACACCTCGGGTTTGCTCATAATCTTCTTTAAAGGTCGATTCAGATACACTATTACCAATCTACCTGGAAGTATTGCTTAAGCTTTCGACTAGCAAGCTTATTAAAGCAAAAGCAAACTTTTTAATGTTCGGTACCTTGTTTCAAAGATCTCAAGGATACGGCTTACATAATAAACCGGTCTTCTTTTCAACTTCACGCACCAAAACTGCTCCTCACCGCCAATGAACTAGGCTACTAGTACAAATATAAAGGTTCAAAGAGAACGGGCTTCATCAACAAAGGCGTAGAAGATAAATAGGACTTGATGCTCTGAAAGGCGTCCTCACACTCCGAAGTCCATTGAAATGTCTTTGCATTCTTCGGCCCTTTCAATGTATCAAAGAACGGTAGACATCTTTCCGCTGACTTGGACATAAACCTCCTCAAAGCTGCAATCCTTCCAGTCAGACGTTGAACATCTTTAAATGACTGAGGAGTCTTCATGTTCAGGATTGCTTGAATCTTTTCAGGATTGGCTTCGATTCCTCTCTGACTGACAAGATAACCCAGAAATTTGCCAGCCCCTAGACCGAAGGTGCACTTAGTGGGATTCAATCTCAAATTGTGCTGACGAATTGTCTGAAAACATTCTTCCAAATCATCCAGATGTTTATGTACCAACATACTTTTGACAATCATATCGTCTACGTACATTTCCATATTCCTGCCCAACTGATATTAGAAAATATGGTTCATCATCCTCTGATATGTGGCTCCGGCATTGATGAGGCCGAAGGTCATTTTCTTATAAGCATATACCGAAAGATGCGTAATGAACGCCGCCTTCTTGGTATATCCTCTTCTGCATGGAAATTTGATGATATCCGAGAATGCGTCCATGAAACTTAACAAAGCATACCCAAGTGGCATCGATTAGTTGGTCAATGTGGGGTAAAGGGTAGAAATCTTTCGGACAAGCCTTATTTAAATCAGTATAGTCGATGCAGACTCGCCATTTACCATTTTGCTTCAGACCGGCACCACATTCGCCATCCACCGCGGGTAGTCAATCTCGAAGATGAAGTCTGTCCGCCAATCAGCTTTTGCAATCTCTTCATCAATTATTCACGACGTTCAGTGCGAAAATCCTCCTCTTCCGTTCCGGATTGATTCTTCGACGGGTCTACCTCCAAATGATGCTCGGTGATATCCCCGCTTACCCCGGCATATCCTCCGAGGCTCCCGTGCGAAAATATCAACATAGCTTTGCGAGAGCTCCGTGAGGTTCGTCCAGGAGAGGTTCCGCAGACCAAACTATTTTCACCGCTTTTGTTTGCTTTGCGGGATGAGCTCTATCTCCTCCGCTTTCTTAATTTGGCATAACCAATGGTTCGGAACTACTCTCTGTGAAAGGTTCGATCTCTATCGCCATAGCTTTCTTCTGCTTCGATATTCCCACTCCCGAAGTGATCACAGCATTTCTATAACATCTTCTGGCCAGATCCAAATCCCCCTTCACCTCGCCAATTCTACGAGTAGTAGGAAATTTGATTTTGAAATGAGGAATAGAGGTCACAACACAAAGCAATTAAAGCAAGCCTTCCCAAAATAGCATTATAAGCGAAATCTACATTTACAACATAAAATTTGCAAATAATTTCTACATTTGGGGGTAGTTCAAGATGACCGGAAGTTCAATAGTTCAGACCACCTTAACCGGGTCATTACTAAAACCATATAAAGGAGCTTCGTCCCAACTCCATTTTTCGCCCATCCAGTGCATCCTCCGATAAGCGTGGGCATACGTAATATCTACTGAAGACCCATTATCCACCATCATCCATTTCATATCTACCAACCCACTTCAGGCAAATAACACCAATGATCCTCGTGCGGTTCGATAATTTCGAAGGGTAGTCTTCATCGAAGAAAGAGATTACCGAACTTCCGGATAAGGTCTGTCGATCTTCGGGAGGGTACCGCCATTTGCCGTGACCAATCCAAGTAGCTTTGGCGGTTTTTTTCCAACGAGTTTGCGGTAGTACCCCGGTGATGACATCTATCACGTGCCTTGCAGTCGTTTCCGGGGCGGGTAACACTTGCTTTGAACCGGTTGAAGCTACGAAAGCGAGCCCTCCGTCTGCTTGTTGATTGGTTCTGCGCGACCACATCTTCAATTAAAGTACCGCCAGTACCTTCCTTTCAATAAAGTCTTTCAAACTAGCACGATCGTTTGTATCATAACCCAAGCTTGATGATAATCACAATACTTACGAGAATTCCTTTTCAAGGCTTAATGTTATCTCGAGGTGGTTCAAAATAGGTTGATTCTTAATTTGATC